>OY288109.1:79510104-79680794 GCA_958431115.1 Syrphus vitripennis | reverse complement strand
CAAATTTTCTTTGGAATAAAGCTTTTTCATTTTTTTTTATTGAGAATAGAAATAAAATTGATATTACATTTTTCTTAACAAAAAAATAAATTTGGTGCCCTTAAGTGGCAAAGAAGAATGTGGGATACTATAATCTCAATTATAGGGAGTGGGTTGAATCTTAAATAAAAGTGCACCTTTATATTTAAGGATTAGGAGTGGATTTAGGAGGATATTAGAATCCGCATTTATTTTTAACGCACCTCTGTCCATAAGCTCCTGCTCTCATAATCTGGTTGAAGATAGAGTTTCAATCATGTCGTTGGAAATTTTTCGGGTCTTTAAATGGGAGTAATTTTCCTCAACTTTTCTTGTCTTTTTTGATTCGATTTTCCTATTTGTCTACCTTGTTTCTTGCTTTATGCAGAATGACAAAAGACTCAGACCTTGGTGTAGCACGAATGCTACACGAGTGGCCACGAGATGAGAGAAAGTCTTGCGAAAGAAAAAGAGAATACACGCAGCTTCCCAGCTCAAAAATCGAAGAGTCCCGGAATCGAAACAACACACGTAGCCCGTAGGTTTTATAAAAAGGGCAAGCAACTGGCTGCAGGTTCTTCAACCGGATACAGGGAGAGTGTAGTCACCGAAGTTCGGGAAATAGTTGATTTATTCAAGCAACTGTTAAAAGGACATCAAGTAGAGTAACTGAAAGGGCAAGAAAAAAAACCAAGCAGCCAGCACCAATCAATGAACAATTGAACACCAAGTTATTCCATCCAGTATAGCTATAAAAAACAAGGCCGCCAAGCCACGGAGGAGATGTTTTGATAGAGCGCATGCATTCTAACATCAATAAAGTTTGAGTGGAAGGAAGCATGTCCAATGATGGGACTATTAGCTCTATATGCCCCAAAACAAGTGATCAGTAATTATCAATATATATTCCTGCTAAATGATGCATATGAGATCCTATTGAATGTACTGTGTGAGCAGTTAAATCCCTTCTTTGATCGACATGTAACAGTATGGCATCCCGCCGGTTAGTGGACCACAGACCAAATTGCATAATGAAGTAAATTCTAGAATGGATTAATTAATTCTAAGTCGAGATCCACCATCTTGTCATGGACTTGGAGGCCGCATTTAAAAAAAAGCATTTATCGCCAAAAGCTCTATTTGGCAATGGCAAATCTTAGGAAAACTTACTTGAAAACAGACAGTGCAATGTGCAATTAGGAAATAGCTAATAGATCTTTTGAATTTTTTAAAACATGCACAGGGTTTCGGCAAGGAGTTGGCCTATCATGTGATTTCTTCAAACTCGTTTTTAAGCAGAGAATGCAGATGTCATCAGTCATCAAATACTGAACTGAAGACACTATCTTCAACAGATCCGGCCAACTACTGGGATATGCGGAAGAAATAGACATCATTGGTCGCTCCAAATTTACCGTTATAGAATCCTTTGCGATTGAAGAGCCCGCAAAACTTGTTGGTCTTAAAGTAAACAAGTATAAAAGGGTATTCATGCAACGGTGGAAAACTCGGATAAACCTCAGAAACAAGATAATTTTATCTCCGCAGAAACGAGCTGTCAAAATTTGTATGGGAAAAATATTCTGCAAACGAGATAAATTTATCTCACAGATTTGATGCAGAAAGCGAAGAAATAAACCTCATAAAGTTTCGAGAAGTAATTTGTAACGTTTAGTTGTGACAGCTGATTTTTTCTCATATTTATGCAAGAATTTTTATGGGGTGCTCATGCAAACGTCAAGCGGAAAATTATATCTTTCTGCAAAGCGGAAAATTATCTCGTTGCATGAATACCCTTTAAGACTAAGTATCAGCTGCTATAAAAAAGCATCTGTCAATTGGCTAGGACAAAATGTCAGAGCAACTTTGAAGTAGTTAAGGAGTTCATGTGTCTTGGAGTAAACATCAACTCAACCAATGACAACTTAGTGGATATCCGGTGAAGAATTACCCAAGGAAACCGCAAGAAATGGGTTGAAAACTGCATAAGTGTAAGGCAAAGTGTATACTGTACTAAATCCTTATACCCTACTAATCTTGCTATGAGGCGTAAAATAGAAGACAAAATGGAAGAATTCCCCAACAATTGTACCAAATAATTCAAAAGAAACTACACAACAAACACAACTAAATAGCTGATCCGGAAGAAATCATGTTCAATGACTAACATCTAGCAAACGAAGTAATCGATAGCACACATCATTGCAATCAGATATTATCGGCAGATCCAAACCAAATTGCATGAACAATTCATACTTCCTCTAGAAATAGAAAACAGTTAACATCGTGAAAAGATTAATTCTTCGGTCTGCTGATCCGCCTGACAGTTGTGAAATACATAGTTATAACTCCAATCTAATCTCCTTCAATATTAATATCACACAAAATTTTTCTCAAAACTGGGCAACTACAAATCACACATGAAAAACATCAAAGCTGGAGTCTCTTAAGTTTCAAAACTAGGCACATTTCCCTTCAGCTTGATGATATGTGACCAACTCGTTCAAACCAGATGCAAGAACATTCAGTATGCTGATGACTTGCTCACCTAAGCCACACCTATGTCACCTTTATTTGCAGTTTCCAAAGTGGAAGTCCACATTGCCGCTTACACCCCTTGATGAATAGAAGACTAAGTCATAAGACGAAAAAAATGAGCAACTCCAGCGACCATTCATCTATTCTATTCCAGCTATTCCTGGTCTTGTTCTCAATCTCGAAAACTATCTGCACCGGAGCTTATTTCGGCCAGCTGCGACAAAAAAACTTCAGAAGAGAACATAGATGTAATCCTGCTAAGCAAATATTTTGAACTCTCAACAAAGAATCTATAGATAGAATTAAAAAACATCATGGATCGTGAAAATACCAACAGACATCCACTGTTATCGGGTTCCATCAGATACTGATACTGTTCAGTTTTCCAGCAGACAGATGGCTCACAAGATCTTGACTTCAGTCTTAGTGTAAAGTTCTTGCCATTTTTATCCCGATAATTTCATTTCACGCCAACAACTCTTTCCCCGATATTCCATGAGTTAGAAGAGCTAGGTGTCACAAAAAAAAACATGTCAAGTGGCTTCCAGACACTTGTGTGGTATCGCCCAAAAATGGAAAAGTTTTTTCTTATTTAAAAAATAAATTACAATTTATTTCCACAAATCCTACGCCATTTTATTTCTCTGATAACCTGATTTATCGCACTAAAGCTGTAAAATTACTTTTTCTCAAAAAAAAATCTGTCCATTCAATTTCAAATGAATATAAATATCTCCGGAATTTATTTTGATTACACACCTCAGTGAGTTTTCTTTAAATTAAAACCGCTTTATGTGATTTAGATAATACCATAAAATGTCTTGTGGTTTGATGGCACAAGTCTTATGCTCACCGAAAAACAAATGATAATTAATTGTAATGCCTCGATAGCAAAACCAACAAACCAAATATAAAATGTGTCATTTCAATGGAAATCAACCACAAACCTCCCACCACCGCCCTGCATAGCTTTACCTCCCTTTAAAAAATAAAGAAGCCCCACAATCAACCCAATCTAAAATTCAGTAGCTTGCGTTGTCGTCGTCATCATCAGGATAACCCAAACCAAATGTCGGTTGAGCGCATCGCAATAAGGACGAATTTGGAATTTCTTCTTGAAAAACACCGCACCAAAATCTCGAGACAATATCATGCAATTAATATACAATTCACAACTCACTTGTTCTCTTCAAACTTGCCAAATCCAATTTGACAACGATTTCGGTATTTTCCTGGTTGTAATAGAATGATCCATTGAAGACTACATGTGCGTTTCCCTGCGGTGCCGGTGCGGGTGAGAATTGTGATGAGTTGTGTGTTGAAGTGATGCCAATTTTAAAATCATCCAAAACGATAACAGTATATATGTAGAAAAAGAAAAAAAAAAGGACAAAATGATAAATTCAAGTTTTCATATCATTCAATATTTTTTTCATATTTTTTTTTTATTATTATATTTGCTCGATTCCCAAGCGTTTATTCAGGAATCATCAGAAATCTTTAATACCCAACCATAACATACCATAAATCCTTCTTTTATCTCATAATATTTGCTAGAAAGGCTGCTTCCACGATATTCCATTTTATTGGAGAACTCGTACAGACGATTCGTAACGTTCTCTCTAGTTACATATATTTTCTCTTTGTCCCTGGGCTTAGCAGCGGCATCCTTTAGCCAAGATCCATAGGTCTCATCGATAGATTTATGGAAAACGGGCTTACCAACTGCATAGAGGAGACAACCTGTAGCAGAAGAGAAGAAGAAAAAGCAGAACAAACAAAAAATGAAGTTATAAAAAAATATTTGAAAGCCAAGGATTAAGCTGACAAAACAGTATGGAGAAAAAGCGCTCAACTAGAACATGTGGATGTGAAATTCACGTGTACCTGCATAGTTAGAGATATAATGTTGATTTTTTGAATTGCAGAATTTTGATTAAAACACAAGGAATATATTCAATTCAATTATATTGTGTTTATTTTGCAAGTAATATTTAAAAAAAAGGGTGCCAGGCTTTTCAAAGCTCCTCTCTCCTGTTTGTTCAATTCTGCAAATAATATTTATCGTAAACTTTTCTTTTATAATTTGCAGAATTATGCAAATCCAATATTTCTATAGAAAAACTGAGTTGATTTGATGATGAAGAACTTATTGAAACTTCATACAACTTTTATTTAAGTAATTCATTTCAATAAATCAGTACGTAAACCATTTATTTGACTATTCTTAGTTATGGATTGCTACAAAAATAATGAAGGTGTTTCCAAAAATATAAATGTAAGAAAATTCATTTCACTAGCAAAACCCAGCAACCATTTTCTTGCACAAAGATCATTTACATTTTCTTAAAATAAATAAAAAGTACGTATACGCCCAAGTTAACGTATTTTATTCTGTTAAATTTATTGTTTTCATAGCTTAATAATTTTATTTTGGAAGAAATCAAAAAAATAAATACATACGAGTAAATCTAACATATATTGTCACTTAATATCTGAAAAACTTGCTCTTTTTGCAAAAATCGACGCTTGCCAACTCTTATAGCTTAAAAAAGATTTTTTCCTAAAAATGGAGACATATTCTACAGTATACATGTTCTACAGTAAATCAATTATTTAATTTTACGTTAAATACTCAAAACCCAAAAGCATGATCCTTGGTCAAAACTTTGAAAATTTGAAAACAGAAAACAACTCAATAAAGTAATTTTTTTTGTAATCCTAAAAATCATTAATAATAAGTTTGATCTATGATTATACCTGTGGCAACAAGGAATAACAGCATAAGTCGACTTATGTCGAAATTGAGTTTTTGATAACATCGAATGCGCAACGAGCGATTCTACCTCCAATATTTTTTTCGTATTTGTATCTCTTATGGTTTCTGAATTATAGCCCAGAAAAAAAAACAACATAAGTCGTTTTCTATGTTCAGTTTGCACAAGCAAAAACAACAAAAATTGACATATGCTAAGTCGACTTGTGTCGTCACTTGTGTAGCTATTCTGAATAAAAATAATTTATTTTTTTGCGGAATGCGCAATGCGGAAAAACGACATAAGTCGACTTGAGATCAGAACATTTACAAAACTGCATAAGACTGCATAAGGAAAAACAACACAAAAATTCAAACTGCTTTCCTGAAAAACTACAAAAAGTGACTTATGTTTTTCTTCCTTGTTCCCACAGTTTTACCATCTTCTAAATTCTAACTTATGTTTTCAGGACCTATAAAAATACAATTCAAGATGGTGACCAGCTCTTGTAAAATGCACTGAGCACTTTTGACCAAAAACGCAACATTTCGTACCAGACTATACATCGGGGCTATATTCCTATTCTTCTTCCATAAAAGCAAACAGATGGGATTCTTTTGTGTTGGGTAATTGCATTTTTCTGTGGTTCCGTACAATAACACTGGCCTTTGTTGTATTTGTATTTTTGTAATTTTTTTATTTTATTTTTTTCTTCTTCATATCTGAATGAATTTTATGCATATACAGACAATTATTATTCAGAGGAAAATGATCCTGTTAAGCGGGGTAAACATTGTATTGGTCGGTTTAATAAGTCATAATAAGTGGGTGTGATGAGGTTTATGTTGGTTGAAAAAGGGCTCTCCATATCAACTGAACTAGCTATTGAGAAGAACCAGCAATGCATTAATTGGAATTAAGTGAAATCGAAGGATTATCAGGTTGGATGGATTATGTAGGCAATATAGTAGATAGATATTGAACTACAAGTGGCTGAATTTATTTAAGCAAAATTAAACTGTTGAAGTGGATAATTTGAATAATGAGTATAGGTAATTGGATTTTGTAAAAAAAAAGAAAATAAATAACTTTGTGGTAATGGAGATAGGAGATCTAATGTGGGGAGGTTTCTTTGAAACGGATTAATTATATGGACACGTAGGTAGTATACCTTAGATATGATGGCTAATCTTGAGTTTTTTTTTTTAAGTTCGGGTTCCTTGAGTTTCACCTTGGGGGACATAGGGCCACCACTAGTCCCACGCACCATTGTCTACAGTTTGTGGAGATGTATTTCTCCAACTCTTTTCCAGTTGTGCTGATTCCTCTTTGACCGTCCAAATGCTGAACATTTTCTACCATCTCATTTGGTTTTATAGACCAGACCGAATTGATCTTTAAGCCCGACGATTTTAGCTCCTGTATCCACCCTTGGTGTCATTTGATTTAGATTCATGATCCTATGATGGAGAAAGCATACGTTATCCGCGTAGTTAGGGTTTTTGAGGTATGATCGCGTATGATCCACTGAATTCACCCATTTTCATTCGATTCCTTACCCGAGTCGTAGTGTTGGTTTCGGTAGCGGTGTTGAATTCAGGTACAAAGGTTGCTAGTCCCCGTAAGCACTTTACTGATTGTTGCACTACTTGCCCAGGCCATGGTCTAAGCAATCAGTAGTTTCTCGATCAGCACGATGCGGGTCCCCGAGCTTTTGAGCTTCACAATCATTAATTTTTTGCTCTCTTCAAGAAAGCTATATGTTTCCTGAGTCCTCTCAGTAAGTTGATGCCGTAGCTTAGGGCTGATGTTTCCACCTGAGTAATCATCTACCCGTGTATTGGTACCCGGTTACACGAGTTGCTTGTAGCCGGGTAGTAAATTACCTGGATAGTAAATCCCCGGGTATTCGGGTATAAAGGGTATTACCCGGGTACTCGAGTACTTGGGTATCATCAGGCTTACTGTAGGTTACTCGATGTTGTTAAAGCTGCTACATAGAGCTCTACGGGAATACCATCAAGTCCAACCGCTTTGTCTGCGGTAAAGATGTTTTCTTTACTGGGGGAGATAGCGCGTATTCAGGTAATAGTAACATCGGATGGATCGTTGAGCGTTGAAATAAATTCACTGGTGAAACACTATTTGAAACAGCAAAGATTTGTCCAACTTTTGAGCAGTGATTCGTCTGTTTCTTTCACCAGATGTTGTTTAGAGCTGAAGACAACTGTGAGCTCTTTGGTAATTCTGAAGACAGTATAGTCACACCTACTTGTGGCATTTTCTGATTTCAATGCATACTCTGCCTCGTTTCTCATTTGAGGTGTTTTACTACTTCGATGCTTGCCCAATTTTTTTCCGATAGCCAAAGACTATATGACTGACTTGGGACTGGCCGACTATACTTTCAGCACCGAATATGGAGAAATTTTTCTCACCACACCAATGGTATTTCATGGAGTTGAGCTCCTTGCTAAATTGTGTAGGCCTAGGTTAAACGCCTATACAATGAATAATTGAAAGTTAAGTGAAAGGTGCGTAAATTGTTGTTTATTAACATGAGAATTTTCTCACCCTTTTTCAATATGTATAGATTATAGACAGAGCATTAAATTTCTGTATGCATTTTCAAGCAGAATCAAACCAATTAAAATCTTCCTCCTCTCCCCTTCTGCGCTCCCATACCTCATATTGGAAATTCTCTGAGCTATTTGCGAAAATAATTAACAATGATTTTGGCACTCGAAACAGCATGGTCAATTAGGTGTGTTATATGCACTTTGAAAATTAATAGCAAGAAATCAATTACCCTGAAGATATCCCAAGAACCCAACACCCCAGTGTGCCAGATGCTCATGTTGTTGTTGCTACTATTGTTCTAGACAATATTATCGATTTGAATCTTTACTCTTGCTTCCACATAGATAAAGGAAATTAAAGGTAACAAAATAACTCGAATGCGATTATCCAGTATGTCAGTACTATTACCTAATTCGACAGGAAACGTACATAATATAGAATCCTTCTAACCACAACATAAACTATATACCAACATATAAGAATGTTAGCTGGAATTGATGATAAGGATTTTCCTTTAAAGATCCATATTAAATCTGTATAAACGTGATTGAAAGGAAATTAAATTAATTACGCCAGCAATACAATTTGCTGCGTCGTTTTTGAATTGATTTTGATTAAATATGTCAAGGTTCTCTCACTCACTCTGTCTCTCTCCATCTGCAGCACAATTCTATTCGTCTGAGGGATGGCATATTAAAATTTGTATCTAAAAGCTACGTACTACAGGGACTATTTGTCAATTTGTACCTCACTTAGGATGTCAGCACAATACCTCTAGCTGCTTTGTTAACTCAGCAAAGACGTATGTTATTCTGCAGTAACTTTAGCAGAAGGCACATCTATCTATTGTTGTTGAGGGAGAAAGAGAGAGAGCGATAGAAACCTGGAATAGCTTGAACACCAAGTAGAATCCAAAGAAAGATAATAATATGTGTGAATGGGGGGATTTTGTATAGAGAGATTCTCATCAACAAAAATAGAGAAAAGAGACAATCTAAGGAAGAAGGAGCATAAAATATCCATCAACGCGTAGAGATGTATCATTGTGAAAGCTAGAAATTGTGGTTGACTTGGTTAAATTTATTCCAGCGAGGTATTCACAGTTTTCTACTTTTTTCAAGTTTATAATGATTAACAAGGCGACGACGACGACAACGACGACAACGGCGACATAACCTTATTTTTTTTGTGTGTCCTTTTTATATTTTTTGTATAAAATCCACCGCACACAATAGGAAGGAAATATTTATAAGGAAATGAGGACGAGTATAGATTTCAAATTGCTTGATTAAGAGAGGGATGGTATATTTTTTTCGCCCTTCGCGACTTTATGCTAAATCTCCATATCGTAAGTTTTCCAAAGTTTTCTTTTCTCGTCCTTTAATATGCAAAAAAAAACGATAAAACATTTTAAATGTATTATTATGGCCTGAAACAATCAAAGAGCAGACGAAATTACTTGCATTAACCATTTACATTTTTTTTTCAACTGATTGCACAATTTTGCTCTTGTGGTAAGTCATCATCATCAGGTCCTGTAACCCCGGACGGGGCATAGGGCGTCAACAAAACTTCTCCTTCCTTCACGATCAGCAGCAAGAAATTTCAACTGCGGCCACGTCTTTCTCTGAGTATCTGCTTCAGCTAGTACCGTTGATTTCCACGTTATTCTTGGTCTTACAACTAGCCGTGTACCCTGGGGATTCCATTCGAATGTAATCGTTTGGTTTCCTCAAAGTGTTATCAATCTATCGCCATTTACGCTTTTTAGTGCCGACGTCCAGCAGCTCTTTATTTGTCCTGCGCCACAATTCCTGATTAGATATAGTTTATGGCCAGCGAATCTTTAGAATGTGGCGTAGACGGCGATTTGCAAAAGCCTGTAACTTTCTCGAGATGGTAGCCGAGACCTTCCAGGTTTCGCAAGCGTTGGAGTCGAAGAAGTACGTAAGGAGATTTGACTGGAGATCCAAATTTGGGATAGGTTACCGAAGGCAGGGCGAGCTTTACTTATTCGACTCTAAACGTCTAGACCCAGAGCACCGCCTTGTGGTGAGTAGTTACAAAGCTATACAAGTGGCCGAGCAATTTAGATATAAGAACTTGAAAAATTAATTTATGAACCGATTTTTTTTCAATTAAATTATTTATTTGTTTGATTCTAAATCCTTACAAACAATTCAGGCGCTTTTCGAGTAGAATTTGCTGTAAAACATCTCTTGGCATAAGAATAGTTCATTTCAAAAAAACGAGATACCAACCGAAACCTTGACTATTCCGGAGGCGATATAATCATGAATTGTATGCAATCTACCTTGAAGCAGACATAGTGACAAAAATTAAGAGCTCCGTAGACTCAGGTGGGCAGGGCACCTAGCTCGCATGAGCGAAGAGGAACCGGTTCGGAAAGTCCTTTGTGGTACATTCTGTGGTAGATGCTCGAAGCCTTGGAGTGTGCAACTGAATAAAGTCGGCTCGAGACCGGGATAGGTGGAGAGACTTGTTGAAGGAGGCCAGGACCGGACCCCAGTTGTGAAGCCGATGATGATGATGAACCGAAACCTTGAGTCGAAAAAAGACGTTGGTTGGACACGTCTGTTCAAGCTCCTTTGGTTAGAAAATGCACGAATTTAGATGAATTTTGGACTAAAAATACCTTTCCGGCAAAGGGACTTAAAATATAAATGGGGTATCAAATGAAAGCTCTCTTTACAAATCTAGTGATCAAAATATTTATTAAAAATGGCATATTGCTTTTAACACGTGGCAATTTTTCAAAAACCATATCAAACTGTGTATTATGGGACTCTAAAAACTTTAATTGTATTTACTCTAGTTTTAGCTTCTCAGAAGCAAAGTAACAAAAAACACATAAATGGTCGGATTGGCTTCATTTAACAATAAGCTTTCATTTGACACCCTACACCCTAAGATATTGTTAATAATAATAACCAATTCTTCCCTAAGGCACTTTGTATCGATAACAGCCATCCATGCTATCAGTGATTTTGAAGAACCACAATTTTTCAACATGCGGATACAGTTAACAGATAAACAAGTCTAAAAAATTTCCAAAAGCTTTTTAAATACCTCTCTGGATCAATTAACTCGTGCAGGTTGAATTACCTTCGAAAAGTAGAACCCGCATTTTTTTGTTTAACCTTTTATATTAAACAAAAAAAAATAAATTCCCTTGGATCTCTTCTTAGAACTCCAAAATACCTCATTCCTGTTTTCAGGTCTTATTTCGCCTTGGAAACCTTTTTTTTTTAAACAACCAACAACTAAAAAATCCTGTAAATTTAAAGTTTAATCCGAATTCCATCAAACTACATACTATATCCTCGCTCGTTTAACCCCAATAAAACTGGTTGATCGTTTGGGCCGTTCGTCCGTTTGTCCGTCCGTCCGTCCATCATCGGCATCAACACAAAATTAAACACACATTCCGTGCGTAACACTGTATACACGCCATCACCATTATTAACAACGTATAAATCGTAATAAAACTTCAATTACTAGAGGATTGCTATGCGAATTATTGTGTGGGTGCTATTGGTTGTTGGTCCTTTGACGATGCCACTGCCACCACTCGACCGTAATACAAACCAATTGCCAATTTTGAAATTCAATTTGAATTCGTCATTTCCATTCGATTTTGAAATCGAAGGATAATTTAATAAAATTAAAATGTATTACGGATGTTCCGTGATAACAAATATCACGATAAGAGTCCTGTTAGTAGCAGGCAGGGTATATAATTATATAGTCCTGTTTTGTTGGTTATATTAAACAACCTCTGAAAGTGTTTTCTTCCTACGCATTCTTGATGGGTTAGCATACTCGTTGTTATATAATGTAAATAGGAGTACGTTGGAGGATAGTGATTAAATTAAAAGGATAATCATCAGCAGCATCAGCAGCAGCATTCAGCGAGCTTTATAATCAAAGTTCAATGAATAAAAGTGGATCTGGGGTATGGCTGGCAAAACCATTTACGTATGTGTATAATAACAAGGCAAGGCTTGCCCATTGGTTGGGACTTATGTAAATATTTAAATATTACTTTGCACGCACCGCGAGTGAATAAACTTAATTAATTGTGAAATATAATATTTGTAGAAACGTATATACATATATATGTATAATTGTCAGCACTCGTTGCTTCCGTTTTGTCGTCGGTCGTGCGTCGGTCGGGCGGCAGCGGCGATGAGGATAGAAAAACTAGATTCAGAGGCATCAGGCAGCTAAAGGGTTCGAATTTCACTTCTATTATGCAGTTTAAGCAAACCGCTGGGTTTAATAAATTAGATTCTATAGTAATCGTTGCTGCGCGAGCATGGTGTAGGAAATGAATTCTCACTAATTGTAGTCCCACACATGCTAGCTACATTTAGGTATTTTGAAAGTAAATTTATACAGGGTGAAGCAGAATAAGAAACGAAAAATTAATTTGGCTTTTTTTTAAACAATTGTTGGTGAAGTGAATAATGATTTAATGTAACTATTTGGCAGATTCTAAATATTCAAACTATCTACTTTGAAAGGGTGTTTTCTTAGAGGTATACTACTTTATGTTGGTTTTTTTTACCGGTGGCGGCCATTTTAACAGCTGTTAGGTTATTTTAATGCGTTGACATTTAAAAATGAATAGACTGATGCCTGAACAATGCTTCTAGATTCGGTGAATGGACCCAAACAAGTTTGCCGTTGACCCCGATTTTCAAAAGAGATTTTTGTTTAGCGATGAAGCTCACTTTTATTTGACTAGCTACGTGAATAAAAAAAACTGTCGTAATTGGAGTGAAAATAATCCTCAAGTTTATGGTGAGACACCGTTACATCCAGAAAAAGGGACTGTTTGGGGCTGATTTATGGGATGGTGCAGTCATTGGTTCGTACTTCTTTAAAAACTATACTGGCCAGAAAGTTACAGTCAATGGTGACAGCTATAGAGCCATGATTATTGACTTTTTGTTTCCTCAATTGAACGACCAGGATGTCCAGGAGCTGTAGTTTCAACAAGACGGCGCAAGGTGTCATACACTTCGTGCAACAATTGGCCTCCAAGATCGTGCGACTTAACGCCGCTAGACTATTTTCTGTTGGGATATGTGAGCTCGCTACTCTAAGCCAATAAGCACGAAACGATCGATCCCTTGGAGGACAACAATCACCGAGTTATTGCCGATATACGGCCAAATATTGGAAAAAACGAAAAAAAAATAATTTCATTTCACTTTAAAAACCCCAAGTAATTCGAGTAAGCTCCGAGCAGAATATGATATGAGTCATTCGATTAAATCTCGTCGGAATGATGCGTCCATACGCACCACGTGTCCCAGCCATCTCAGCGACTGTATTTTCAGCTTACATCCCGTAAAACATGATTGTATCTTCTCCACACGACCAAAAATCCTTCGAAAATTTTTTCTCCCGAAATATCCAAGCATGTTTTCATCCATGTCTCCTGATATCATTATGCGAGGTAATAGTGGATTCCAAGTAGACAATAGTTTAAATTCGAAATTGTGTCTATCCAAAGTATTAAGCCCCAACGTTTCATTAAGCCAAAAAAGAACGTCTTTAAGGGCTTATAATTGGGGAAATGAAAAAAATGGCTTTATTCAAGCTTGTTAACACTTCCACCAACTCCGACATCAACATCTTTCAGGAATGTCAAGTCCCCCCAGAATGATTTGGAAGGAATTATTCATTCCTTCCAATTCTAATACCAGCTTGAAGTCCACTTAAAAAAAATTAATAAAAATATTTCAGCCCGGACTTCATCGTGAAGTTAGCAGTACCTATAAAGCCTTTATTTCAGCAACCGATAGAGCTAGAAACTTAAAACAAATTCGCAAGTTTTCATTTTCTTTCAAAAAGATCTTCAATTCAAATTTTGAAGTCGCTATTCAATACGAAATTTCATACTTCAATACTTTTTCCATTATAAAGTTAGCAGTAAGTTCATACCTTTTCCTCGAGAACCAAGTAAGCTAGGAAGAAAATATGAAGTCATTTTTTAACCCCCACTGTGGTGAATACAGGAACTTGAATTAATGCTTCAAATTTGAAATTTCAGAAAAAGTTACAGCTTTTAAGTCATTAGATGTTATCTTTATGAAAAATATGTGTTTCGATTTGTTTGAAATATTTTTTTTTAAAGTTTGAAGTTAAGTTTAGAATTTTATATTCACTTTTTTATATACACAATTTTTTAAAAATAAATTAGGACTTAAAAATTTAAATTAAAATTTTAATTAAATTTTTACTGGAAGCAGAAAAACTGCTGTGAAAATAGCGCTTACTTCACAGTTAAGTCGGGTTTTGTGGGACTTCAAAAGTTAAAGATATGGAGCTATATTAGTTCAAGAAAATATGTTGTAAACTTGAACTAATTTAAAGTTGCAGCTTGGTTTGTCATGAGTTGTTATCTCTTTAAAAAATGCAACTTTCGATTTTTTTTAAAAAGATTAATATTGCTTTTAATAAAAATTTATGACTTCAAAATAAAACGTGAACTTTCTTCGACTTGAAGTTAACAGATGACACATACATAATTCAAAAATTAAATTTTTTAATATTTTTCAAATTTTGAAGTCGTGATCTATTTTTAAAATGTAGAAGTCAGTACCTACATCAATATTTTTTTCGAAGTCAGTAATTCAATATATTTTAAAATATAATAAAAGTAGAAAACAAAAATGAATTTTTTCCGAGGAATTTTGGTTTCCTTATACATTATTTTAAATCGAAATTTCCGGAAGATATTATATTATGCCAAAAAATGTAATTGAAATCCTTTCCAGAACTCCATCATCACCCTATATTAATGGAATATTTTCAATTGTTAGCTAGCACTCCGATTTCTATAAAAACTGTGTATACGAAATTCCGTTTTAATTGTATACGAAAATGTAAAAGTATCAATAAACCAAAAACTCACTGAGATATATTTTACAAAACAGCATGCAGTTGGAATTTAAATTTATTATTTGTTAACTATAATAATATGGACATTTTCAGTTTCAATTGAATGAAAAATGAAATGAAATTGCATATTTTTGAAAATACATATTAGAATATTGCCAGGAAACCTGTGGTTATATTTCGTTATGCACAAAGGATGTTTCATACAAAGGACGATCACGGTTTATCCATATGTATAATATTCAATGTATTTTCGGTTCTTTATTTTTTTTTGGCAAATATCTGTATTTATGATATTTAAATGGGTCTGTAGGTATAGTATTATTATGTAGGTAAATTAAGGAATGTCCATGGAGCCTAGGATACATTTGGTTGGGAAATAAATATTTAAAACGAGAGAGAGATTTTTGTGAATTAAATTTTTTAAGGTTAAATGAAATTGTATTATCCTATGATTCCTAAAACCAGTAAAGGCAGCTACTAGCTAGCTATTCAGGAAATTCCAACGTTATTACCTTTTCACGGACGTTTTGCTATGTATGTCGCAGTGAAAGAATTTTTTGTATAATTTAATTTGATAGTAAAGGAAATGGCTCATATTTCTATGGAGTATGGGCCCAGAGCGTTTACTTACGAATGCGGTACGAAAAATGATATTTAGCTTGTTACATACCCCAAATGTTTTTGAAATCTTTTGCGATATGTGAGAGATTATAACGACAAAGAATTGTACTTATTTCATTGGAATGGTATAGAATGGAAGATGTTTTTTTCTATTTTTAAAATATTATTCAAATTATCATATACTCGTAGATAGGGTGTTACAAAAAAATAAATTAGTAAAAATTTTCGGTTTGTTAAGATAACTCGTCCTTTAAAAAATGTTAGCCACTTATATTAACATGTCTTCAACGCACATTTTTATACAATAACTAATTTCCATATAAATTTTTTGTATAGAAAATTTCACGTTCTACAGAAATGGTTTTGACATTTTTTTAGCGTGAACTTTACCATATCAAAATTTCAGCTACATAAAGTCATCGAATAATATTTTAATTATTTTACATATTTTGTTAACAATGATTTGTAAATATGAATTATTATTTTAGTAAAAAAATTTAGGACCAATTTTCCTTTCGAACGGTACCTAATACTACTTTTCCACTTGTGCGTTGAGGAACTTCTAAACGTGAAACTGAAAGTGGGCAAAAATGATACGGTATTTGACATTTTTGAAATATCGCCATTTATTTTTTCATATTGTTAGCAATAAATTGTTCTACTTCTTGATCAATTTGTTCAATTGTTTGCAAATGGATCGGTAACCCGACACAAAAGGCTGATCTTTTCGCTGAACATCTCGCGAATGTTTTTAAGCCATTCGAAGCAAATACAGCTACAGATCCCTTACAGTTTGTTGAAAGAAACGACGAATCTGAAATTCCTTTTGTCACACTCAAAGAAGTAAGAAGCATGTGTCAACATAAGTTGTCTAACAAAAAATCACCAGTGTATGATTTAATAACTGCTCAGGTTTTGAAAGAAATGCCTTGAAAAGCCTTCAAAAATCTCCAATTTATAATTAATGCATGCCTCAAACTGAGATATGTGTCACATCATTGGAAAATTGCAGAAGTCATTGTTATACCTAAACATGGTAAGCCACCAATAGAAGTAACATCCTACAGACCTATATCGCTTATACCAATCATGGCAATAGTATTCGAAAAATTGACTGAAAAAAAGACTTAGCAAAATAATAGAAGAAAGAAGACTAATTCCAAGCCATCAGTTTGAATTTAGAAAAAAACATTTCACGATAGACCAAGTACATCGAATTACGGATGTTGTGGAAAAGGCACATGAAGAAAAACAAGTACGCTCTGCTATATTCTTAGAAGGTTTGGCACTTGTGACTTGAGTACAAACTGCATAGGTACCTACCCAGGCAGTACTACGAAATACTGAAATCCTACGTTACGAACCGACTCTAAAGAAACCGGTGTACCACAAGGAAGTGTCCTAGGACCAACCCTGTATTTGTTATATACAAGGCATATTCCAGTAGACATCAACGCTATCATGGCCATGGCCACCTTTGCTGATGATACTGCAATATTGGTGCCAGATAAATCCGTTACGAAGGCTACACAAAAACTGCAAAATGCAGTCGATAAAGTTAGTGATTGGACGCAAAAATGGCAAATCAAACTAAACGAAACAAAATCGACGCATATAAACTTTACAAACAAAAAAATAAACTATGTTCCAATTCTTATAAACAGTACAGCAGTACCTTACTCCAATACTGCCAAATACCTTGGAATGACTTTGGATGCAAAGTTAAAATGGAAAGAGCACATAAAAAAGAAGAACTAAACTTGAAATACAGAAAAATGTACTGGTCACTAAGAAAGAACTCTGACCTATCTACCCAGAACAAACTAATGTTATACAAATAAGTTATGAAACCCGTTTGGACGTATGGAATCCAACTTTGCGGCTGTTCAAAGAAAACAAATATAGACCATCCGAAAATTCTATAGCAAGGTCCTTCGTGAAATAATAAATGCCCCTTGGTATATAAGAAGTAGCGATCTGCATCGTGACCTTCAAACTGAAATGGTTACAGAACTGGTTAAAAAACACGCTGTATCACACAATCAGCGACTGCAAAGTCATACCAACTCCAAAATGGAGATTGTCTTAAATGTACTAGACAATGTTCGGAGATTAAGAAGAACCAAGCCTCATGAGCTGATGGTCTAAAAGCAATGGGAAAGTGTTATTACTTTAAACTTCGGACAATGTGATTTATAAAT
Organism: Syrphus vitripennis; assembly: GCA_958431115.1. Lineage (NCBI taxonomy): Eukaryota > Metazoa > Arthropoda > Insecta > Diptera > Syrphidae > Syrphus > Syrphus vitripennis. Next base: position 79,663,144 of record OY288109.1, on the reverse strand, counting down.
TGAGAAAGAAAAATCATTTGTCGATTATTCATAGATTGGTCCTGATTCACCGGTGGTTTTAGTGCGGTAAGTCCCACACTACTCAGTACCGATTCTTACCACGTGTCTTTTGAAGATTTCCATCGGATAAAAAAAAAAATATTGTTAGCAAAATAAAATTACCTATCTCCCGTTTAACATTAAGTAAACAGCAAAATTTAATTAATTATATTCTTTTTATTTAAAATATCTATTACCTTTGCATATACACATATCTACATGACAAAACAACAGTGTTCAAATTTTTCTAAAACAGTTAAATTATTTTATAGAAACTCATTATCAATTTCAAAAACAATGTAAATTTTAAATTCTCTTTCGTTATTAAAAATATTTCTAACATACCCCAACTTTGAACATTGTGTGGATAATTATATATGTATATACATAAAATAAATAATTAATTTGTATATTGCTTTAATTTGGAATCAAGTGTTGCAATAACAGATACAAAAATAACAACAACAGCAAAAAAAAAAAAAACAATCAATTTCAATTTAAGAAGGAAATTCTCTGCACTTACTTGTTTCTCGTTTTGGTAATCCAGGATAACTGTAATTGGCTGTTGGTTGAATATCGAAATTGGAACTGATATCGTCCTTGCACTGATATTCACTAGTGCAGCAAACAAATAACAAAAAAGAGAATAAAAGCTTTCATTAAAATACTTTTCGCAATAAAAATATTGCAGCAAAAACGAAAGGAAACAAAATAAAAATAATACAAAAAAAAAAAAATGATGGTAGATGTAAAGTTAAGCGGATATTCTGCGGACGCCATTGCCATCGTCATTAAGATTCCGCTCCGCTCATATCGTCCACACACAATTATTGCTATGGTTTCGTTTGGTCTTCGGCACTTGAATTTGATCCGAAGGGCTGTGATTCTGATTTTATTTTTGACACTCAAAACCATAATTACGGAGCGACCTTTTGTTTTAAAACTGATTCCTTTATAGTGTTGCCAGATTACAAAATTCAAAAAAATTTACCGTCGCATTTCAAAACATACATTTCGTGTTTATTTAATTTCGAAAACAATGTGGTGGAATTTTGTTTTTGGACATTGACAAAGAAAAGGTTTTATAAATCAAAAATTTCTTCTTTTTTTTTTTTTAAATAGGAAACAAAGCATTTAAACTTATATAAAAAAAATGCTTTGATGGCAACCCTATTTTATTGGCCGCTTAATATCAATATACATAAAATTAAGAATTAAATAAAAATAAAAAAAAAAATATTGAAATGTATCTTACCTAGGATCAGGACATTCTGTGCAAACTGGTGGCGGTGGACATGAACTTTCTGGTGGCTTGCTACCGAAGACCTTCAGTTCGTTACGTATCATTGGGGTTTCCAGGGCAGGATTTTTTTCTATAAATATATACATATATGTACGTATGATGATGATGTTTCGATTGTTAATATAAAATAATATTTTTATTTTTTAAATTAATTATATCTACAAGGGAAAAACAGATAAGGAAAAGGCAACATGGTAAGTAGAACCACTTAAAATAATCATTTTTGAATGAAGTTATTTTTTATAGCGATTTTTTCTCTCCATTTTTCTTTATTTTTTAACCTCTGCAGGGCAAGTATTGGTTTTGAGAAATGTTGGTTTTAATTAAAAGTTTCTTTCAAGACATCCATCAGTGGCATCCCTTTGGTTTCGGTGTACCAATTTTGGAAAGGAAAGGCTTTGCTTAAAGCAACAATTCCTATTCCACATAGAGTTCTGAAATGGCGGAATTAGTTCCAGTTTGAAGGTTGTACCATTCTGGGTGACTTGAAGACCCATAGTTTTTTTAGTTTTGAGTTTGAAAATAATTTTTTCAAAATAATAGATTTTAGATTTAAAAAAAAAGCTATGGCTGACATTGGTAGTATACTACTTCATGTTTTCGATATCAGTATTTAGGTATAGGAATCAGTTTATAGTTCCAATTTTGAAGGGAGTTAGCTTTTTTGGTAGTTAGTATATAAAAGCAATTTTTAAAGTCTTTTAATGTGACCTTGAATCTTAATGAAACTAGCAGATCTTTGCTGATCTGTTACAAACCTGAGAGGAAAATATAACTATTTTGCGAACATCCCAAAAAAATTCTCAGATACCGGAGCCCATTCTTTGGGCTTGCCAGTTAAGTTAGGCTAGACGGCAGACAGTTGAATTAACCCAAAAACTCACTTTTAAAATCTAGCAACCCTATGCCTAGAGTAAAATTTTCTATTTGCCTTCAAAAAAACTTCAATTTAAATTAAAAAAAAGAATGTCCCGCAATTATGTCTCTCTGTTTGTCGACATACAGGTATTTGGGCATGAGGTTTTTGGAGATTCCCTATGTCATATTATCGTAAAAAAAAACATATTTATCTCGAAAACGGCTCTTATGATTTTGATGAATTTTTTTCAGTGCGGTTAAAATTAATTAATCAAAACATATTTTTCAAAAAATCGTTTTTAATGGTTTCTGTCATAGGACCGAATTTTTGATTTTCCAGAAAGTTTGTCTTATTTATTGCGATATGAATTTTTATCCAAATTGTCATTGATAATCTTAATAACATTTCATTTCAAAATTTTGCGAGAATATAATTTTTTTTTTTTTTTTTTTTTATAATATGCGCGCGCTCAAGGGGATTTTTGGTTTACCCTTTATATGTATCAACACAGCGCGGGCTTGAAGGATAGGATAGGATGGGAAGGGAAAGGTGTGTGTGGCGCGAGGTACTGAGACTGAAGGTGGTGGTTGTCTCAGATTTTATCTCCAGGGTGATCAAATATATATTTTTTAAAAACTCAATATTTTGAAAATGGCTAAATACTTTTTTTGAAGTTTTATTTGTGATGTACATATTCAAATACTAAAAACTCGCATACCAATTTTTTTTTTAAATTCTTGAAATTTTTTTATGTATGTAAATATAAAGTAAACGATTTTTGAAAAAAAAAATCAAAAATTTATGTTTTTATAATCTTATGTATCAGCTTCAGTTTTGAGCTAAACTTTTATCTTGGCATTTTTGTATTTTATGCTTTTTCATGTTTCTCTAATGACATTTTTGTTTATTATCATTACAGATTGTTTATTCTAAAATATTTTAAGATAGGATAACGTTGCACCTTGGTACGATAAATGCTTGTATGTATATTCCCTATTAAAGGCTCCAAAATGAAAGATATAGCTATATCCTTTTGGAAAGGATTAGCATCTCGGTAAATTTTTATTTGAAATAAAATAAATGACCTGTCTGTCTATTTATAAAACAAAATCAAGTTAGGAATCAAGTGATTTTAATATAAAACTAAAATAAATTCGACAGGACGCGCAAGCTTCGAGTTTGTAACGAAAACTAATAAACAAATTGGTAGTTCAAAAATTTCAATACTCACTTATAATTTCGAATGATGCCATAGTAGTATTCAGTTCATTTTTGGCAACACAGAAATACTGCCCGAAGTCCATAAAGTTCAGATTGTTAATTGTTAAACGCATAGTTGTTTTAAACCTTCGACAAAAATGAAAAAAATTTAAATCGTTAAAAAAATTTACATTGAAATTTTGATTTCAATATTGGAGATTGTTCGCCTATCGATATCGAATAAATACAAAATAGTTGGCTCTTACCCATCAGGATATGTTTCGATTCGATACTTTTCACCAGGATCAAGCAGTTTACCATCGGATACACGTTCCCAATATCGTATTGCTTCAGGGAAGGCTTCAACCTTTTATAATAAAAAATGCAAAAATATGTTTTTTTTTTTTTAATACTCTTACTTTTATTTTAATATACAAATATTTTTTTGTAGACAAAAAACTAAAAGGATATGTTAAAACACATGCCGTTATCGGTTGTCAGGACATACATTTTTGTGGGTGAATGGATATACCCAATGCGAACCGTCCAAGTCCCTATGTCAGTTCAGAAAAGGCAATAACAGATGAAGGTAAAGGTTTGTTTGTTTTTATTTTTTGTTCTTTATTTTTTATACATTTATTTAGCTTGTGCACAGGGAAGTCAAAAAGAGTGCATAGTAAAATATTAATTGTGCTCCCCAGTTGAATATTTTATTTAGCATAGGTACCTCTACTATGCGATATGGCTGAATGCCTGTGGAAATATTTAAATTGATTTATTTGTTTGCTCTATTTGGTGACATGAAATTGATCTCAAGAGGACGTTTTTTGTGTTTTAAAGAGTTGAGGTGACAAAATGTCAATTTATCTGCCCTTTTATTGACAAAAAAAAAAATAAATAAATATATAAAAGTATTTAAAAGTTGGGCAACATTTTCAATTTGTTGAATAAAAATAAATAAACACTAAATAAATAAACAAATAAGAGCTTAGTATATTCAAAGTAAAATAAACATAAATAAAATATGTAACGATTGGAGTAATATTAGAGTAGAAAAAAATACGGTTAGAAAGAACACTAAAAGACTAGATTACATTAATTAAAATGATATTGTTTAATTTAGAGCGTTTGTACGAAAAAAACTAGCTTATCATATCGAAATATAAAATTTAAAACGTCCTTTGACGCCTCTTTAATTGCACTAAAAAATTAATAACACTGAGCTATATGCAATGAAAAGAACTGAGAAAATTTCAAAATTGTTAAAATAATGTGTATTCTGACGCTTTTTTCCAATGGATTTTCTTAAAACTTAGAGCAAAGTAAATTTTAGGGTTTCAGTTAAATTTCAATCCCGTATTTTTAATTTTTTTAAAGACCTAACATTACAATACGTATTTTTTTATATTTCAGAAAACATGCCCAAGTTTCATATAGAGTTTATAAAAAAATGCTTAATTTGGGAACTCTTTTTTTTAAACTTTCATCAAATAGGATAGAGGTGGCAACCTCTGCCATATTTGGTAAGCCATACTGTTACTAATACATTTATCAACATTTTTTTGAAAACCGGTTATTAACATTTGGGAGAGACTACAATTAATTTTTGATCAAATTTTCAAAGATAATATAAAAAAAAAAGTTTTAAATTTGAAAAATACGTATAAAACCGTTTTTGAAATGTACATTTGTACATATTTAATTTTCAAAAAAATAATTTTATTTGTTTTTCAAGAAAAAATTTTTTATGTTGAAAATTTAAGTTATGAATTCTTTTGCATTCAAATTATGTTCCAATCAGATGAACAGTTTTTTTTTTAGAGAATCGAAAATCAAAAAAACGATTCCACCTGATTTTCTGGTCAAACAAATGTGGATACGGTTCAAATACACTAAGCACCAATTTTCAAGAAAATCCATCCAGCATTTTAGGCTGCACTTCAAAGAACAGACAGACAAACATTCCAAATTTGCTGGAACCACTTTTTCCGACTTCCCTTTCAAGTTTGTTCAAAGTCTCAGGTTTGAATTTTTCCACGAATCCAAAACTTGCCCCATAGTACCTATTGCCAAAATTACAATATTCAAAAACAGGAATGTCATGATGGAAAATTAAAATAAGAAGGAATTTGAGCTCCAAACTGAAGACGCTATCTGATACACCGTAAAAAAATCAAAAATCGTTCGAGTCATTTTTTCAAGAAAAATAATTTGTTTTTTTATAATTTTAATATATTCAAAAACAATTTTTTTAAATCCAAGAATTAATAATAAATAAATAATAAAATAATTAAATAAAAAAGATTACTAATATGATGCAGAACTTCTTTCGTAAGGAAATAGATTACAATTCCTCAAATTGAGAATATGAATGAATATGTTTTGTCATAGCGGTAATATGACTGGTAAATACCGTTATTTTTGGTGCTACAATTAAAATATCAATTTTACCCCTGAGGAATCACCTAAAAATCTTAAGTTCCAAGTTTAATAAGTATTTGTTCACTAGGCCGTATACGCACTTTTTTTTTTAAATGAAATATTAGCTACCTACTGAATTTTTTTCTGATGTAAAAATAAAAGAAGTTTAGTAATTATTTTTTCAAGGCAATTTATTTAAAAGCTTCGCTGGCCTTCTCCATTCAATATAATGTCCATAGCACCCAGCATTTCTATAGAAATCAGGATAAAATTAAAAAATCTTCTAAGATAAGAATGTGTAAAAAAAAAGCAAGTTTTAATGAAAACCCACCTTGATGTTTAATCGACTGACAGAATGGTTAAAACCACTTTATTTTTGTATTCCCTGTAATCTTTATGTCAAGTATGATTCAAATTGCGTTAATTTTTTTTTACGAGCACCTACATAACTTTCCATGTCCTTACCGCAAACCGAGGGTCTATTTTCCCAATTTCCCTTTTCTTGTAAAAAAAGGTACCCATCCATAAATTCAACTTCAAAGATTCTTAGCAAAATATAATGTTAAGTAAACTTTGCCATCGTATAATAATATGTGTTCTTCTTTTCTTAAACCAACTTATACCTAACCTACCTACATGCAGCACGTAATAAATTTAGTAACTTTTGATGATTATTGCCTCATTTATCGTCATTATTTCATCCCTAAAAGCAAACCAAGGCTGTTGTACTCATTGATATTTATGATCATAAACATATATCCCTATAGAGCTTAAATGTTCGGTTTTATATTAATATTACCTAAAATTCAGTCCCCTCTCATCTGCCATTTAAAATCGGTGTTCCTGCATGCATACTGATTAGTGATTTTATTTTATAGCAAATAATAATATCCTATACCTTTCTTTTCTTAACAAAACCGAAAAAAAAGAAACCTTTATAAGATCTGAAATTAAACTCCAAAATAATTTACCTATCCACCCAGTTGCTTTACCAAGAACGTAGAAAAACGATAACATCAATGTATCTACTACACTTAATTTAAAACAAAATAAAAAAAAAATATATAACGCTAACGGTAAGGCAAGGATTCAGAACAGAGAGCTTCCTTCTTTTCACAAAATCAGGTCAGCATAGAGATGAATAAAAAAAAAAATCGGAAACATACCGCCTGCAGACACTGATATTCCGGTTGAATAAGTTTTTTCCTCGTGTTTGGATAGATCTGGGTATCTCTATAACAACAAACGGAACTTTTTGTATAACCTTTTTTTTGCACGAGCCTTAAATTCTATTAAACTAATTTCCATTCAAACTGTTTATATGGAACATTATAGTGGTACTGAAGTCGAAGTGGTACCTATGTATCTTCTTTCAGCCATTTTTTCATTCACAAAAAAAAAGTCTCATGAATGCGCTTTCTTTTGAGGCTTTCCAACATACTCATAGAAAAATGGATATAAGTTAAGGGTAATCTTCCCGTGCAAGTTGTGGATTCAAAAATCTATAAAGTTTAAGGTACAAAAAAAATTATGATATTACCATGATTTTTGAAAAGCTGAACAAGTTTGGAACTATGTTTTTTTTTTTTGTTTAAACTTTTAGATACTTTGAAAAGGTATTTTAAGGGTTCACGATTCCAAAAGTTTGTGATTTTTTTTTATAATTTAGATAATGAATCTTTTGATTAAGAAATGTTTAAATATTTGCTTAAGCAAAAAACTTAATAGTTCTAAAAATTAAAACAGAAGGGTGTTGTTTTTTTTGGAGATATAGATCTTTAAGTTGGCAACACTTTTTCAACTGGCGGCCATTTTAGCAGCTGTTAAGAGGTGATTTGTGTTCAGTTTGAGCTGACATTTCAAAATGAATAGAATTGGACCCAACACAAGATTGCTGTTGATCCCCATTTCGTTTAACGATGAAGCTCACTCGAATGACTAATAAACAAAATTGCCGTATTTGGAGTGTAGACACACCTCAAGTTTATGTTGGGACACCGTTACATCCAGAAAAACTGATTGTGTAGTGGAATCGTTGGTGTGTATTTCTTGAAAAATGGTGCTGGCGAGAACGTTATAGTTAATGTTGATCGCTATAGATCCATCACTATTGACTTTTTCGAACCTCAATTGAAAAAACGTATTGTGCAGGAGCTGTGGTTTCAACAAGATGGCAGCGCAACATGTCACACAACTCGTGCCACAATTGATTTATTAAAGGAAACGTTTGGCAACCACGTAGTTTCACGTTTCAGACCCGTTATATTGCCTCCAAGATCGTGTCTCTTGATTATTTTTGTGGGGATATAATGATGTTGCTAGTCTTCGTTGATAAGGTCGAAACGATCGACCACTTGAAGGACAACATTGGGGGGTTGTTGCCGATATAAGACCACAAATGTTGGAAAAAGTGACCTCCAGATTAAATAACGTCCGAGCCAGCCGTGGCGGTCATATGCCAGAAATCATATTAAAATTATAATGCCAAAATATTATGTTTCGAAAAAGTCAATTTTACAAATTCATCGTTGTTTAATTCCATTTCGAAGCTCTATACTCCTAAAAAAAAATATCCTTTATTTCCACTATAGACATAAAAGCAAGAACACGTGACACACCTTCTAGACTTTATCTATCCCACTAAATTAAGTAAATTGAATCGAAGAGAATAAGTTGCACCCAAAACCCTTTTATTTTCGATGCGCAAACAAATCTTTCAATTTAATAAAATTACATTAAACACAAACGGCTGCCTGTCTGTTGGTGATTGAGTAGGGTTAGGGACTTTTATTATGTCTCGGTGCGCCTTTATAATAAACAAAAATTATTTTTCCGTAAATGCTGTTCCGAAAGGACGTAGAATATAAAAAATAGTTGCAGGGAAAAGAGCAGCACAAGAACAAAAAAAAAAAAAAAAAATCATGCCTTTAGATATTTTTTGCATAGAGAATTTTGGAGGCAGTATTTGAACGAATGATTCATAAATGGTTTGGAGATTTAGTTAAAAGCTGACTGGTGGTTGTTCGTAAATGACTTCAGACTGCATGGTTATAACAGGGTGTTTAGTGGAAAAAAAGTATAGACACAGTTTTGATAAACAAAAGGCAGCAGACAAACGTTATTTTATTGTATCAGATTTTTTTGATTATACAAACGTACATCGATTTGTTGCAGAGCTCTAGGTACCCTACCTGGTACCGGTACATTTACCGGGTACCCAGAGTATAAACTGAACAAAAAGTAAGCATATGAAATATGGATGTTAATAAAAACAACGTAATTTTTTCTGTAGCGAAGATAAAATTTCATAAAAAATTAATAACGAAAAATGTATGTATGTGAGGAAAAAAAATATATGTTAAATATTTGCACAATAGAATTTCTCTTAAAATTCTATTATCGAAGTTTTCAGACGGAATGTGCTTAGTGTTCGACATGAGGGTAGTCAACAGTTTTGCTTTTGAACAATAAAAATTAACGAAAAAACTTATTTAGAATTGTTTTTAAGAACCTACATCGATTTTTTGATTTTAAATTTTAGTCAAACAACATTTTAGATTTAAAAATAACAATAACTACCCAATAAAAAAACCGTTATCTATAATTTCTCGAAAACGTCGTTGAGAATTTTGATACAAATGTTTTCTGTACTAAAATTAAAACAACCTATAATTTTATTTATGAACTTTCGTTTTAATGCTCTAAATGTCTGACGAAGAAGTTATTTATTCCGTTAAAAATATTTGAGGAATAATTGATGAATGATCAGCGTTTAATCCAATAACGACTTTTCCCACGCTGATATATTAGCTGGAGAGTCTTTTAACTTTTTCTTGTTTGGAATGTAGTTTTACCTTATTTAAACATTCCTATTATTTTTTTTTTATAATTGACTCAAGGGGTTATGACTACCCTTTTAATGTTAACTATTAACATAGTGCGAGCGTTTAGGAAAAAGAGGGAGGATTGAGTCTGGACATTGCATTGGGGAGGGAAAATAAAGTCGGGTAAGGAATTCCACTCTCGTGTTGTACGCCAAAAGAACGAATCTCTATATTTGACTGTGCGCCCAAAGTTTGGCTCGAGGTTATACTGATGTGCACTCCTAGCAGAACGTGTATTACGGTTAAATTGTTTGAGTGGAGGATTGCAGTTTGATATTCACTAGAACACTGTTTAAAAAAGTAACGATAAAATAATGACAGGCAAGAGACATTCAACAACGAAACAAATGTTTCCGAAATTGAATTATCACCTATCTGCTTTAAAGCTCTATTTTGGATTCTATCCAGAAGGTGCAAGAAGGTTTTAGATGCACCGGACCATATGTGGTATTCTTACTTAGGACGTGTATATGTATATGCCTTATAAATTGTGGCCAGATCATAAGAAGAAAATAAGTTCTTACAAAGCCAAGCACTTCGCTGCATTTTTGGCTACATCCAGTATATGTTCGTTCCACAACAGGTTGTCACTAATGCACATACCTAAAATTGATAGCTTTTCAGTTTCCACAATGCGAACACCATTCATAAACAATGGCAACAGGAGAATATTTCGCTTCAACGACAAAAGAGAGTTCTGGGTTTTAAAAGCATTAAATTCCCCACGATTATTAATGCCCCATGCAACAATTTTACTCAAGTCGGAATTTAGTGAGCTCATCATGTTCTGCCGTTAAAATTCTACATTCGAAGAGCAGGTAATGTAATCAAGAAATGAATAAGACAAGCTGAGGGTGCTATCGTCAGCAAAGCAGTTCAAAGGATTAGTAGTATTGAGCCTTGAGGGACACCAGCATTTATTTTGTGGACTTTAGATTTGAAATCATCCAAAATAACTTGTATTGAACGTTCAGAGAGATAAAAACTAATCAAATGAATGAGAGAATTGTTAACACCGAAAGCAATCATTTTTGATAACAGAGCTGGATACTAAGCTCTATCAAATGCCTTAGAAATATCCTGGGCAATAATTTTACTCTCACCAAAATGGTCTAATGATTGGTACCACTTTTCAGTGAGATATACTACTAAATCACCAGTGGATCTATTACTGCAAAAACCGTAAAGCTATTTCTTTAGCTGACGGAAGAAGAGATGTTAGAACTATCGGCCGATAATTTGACGGTGAAGATAATTCACCTTTTTTAGGGACTGGTTGGACGAACGTAGTTTTCCAGCTATTCGGAAAGTGTCCTGAAGAAAAGGATATGTCAAATAATTTGCGTAGAGGTTGTGCCAACGTGGAAAAGCAATTCTTCAGTACGATGGGAATCTATCCTGAACCTCTGAATTTAAAAAAATGCCTTTCACATCCATTACTTTTCCTATCAATCCACTAATATTGTCAACAACAAAATTTCAAATGACGATTCAATGGTTATGAACAATAAGATGGAATTTGACGGGAAACGTAAACATGCTCTGGGAAAAAGTTTTTCGAGTAAAGCATTTTTTCGTAAAAAGTACACCCTATAAAGCGTACCTATTCTCCCAAATAACGCAATTGAATGTGCTCATTTTTTTTTGTTTGACTAGGTTTGTTACCGTTGTTCTTTTTTTGTTTTGGTTGGTACACTGCACTACAGCTATACTACCAGGAGAGGAATTGCGGTAAAAATATTTTTTGGGTTCTGTTTTTTTATTTTGGTAATTCAAAGCCAAAGGATGTGAATTGTAGACTCCCCTGTGTAAAAGAGGCACGACAGAGGTGGATTTTGGCACCACAGGTTTATCCTTTACTCGCAAATAATTTAATTGCCTTCAGTTCGTCCGCCATATAAACCCTATATAACTAAAAACAAACAGATATAGCTCTACCTAAACAATTTGAGCTTTCATTTAATAGCGTAGTAGCTATAATGTACATTCAAATCTATCCGATGGGATTTTAGGGTTCGTGGAAGTGGAACCCTAAATGGTGGGAATTTTCATCAGCGTTTTACTTATAACAGCTTATACAAGGGATTCTTTTTGGGGATAGACATATAGAACCACTGGTTTGGTTGTTTGAGTGGCGGGCAGGATTTCAGAGAGTTTGACGGAGGAGGATGGTTATGTGCGCCTTTTCTTTTGTGGCATGATTCAGTGAATTCATATATATCCCTAAAAGCATATAACGGTTTAGAGGCTTTATGCTCCTGCCTCCTGCCTCCGCATTCATATTCTTGTCAGTTGATTATGTATCTAGGTATTTGCGTTTAAATTTTGATCCATCAGAATGGCAAGGAAGTGTGGGGAATTATAGTGATAGAAAATGAGGGGGTCTATATAGGCGTCGGATTAACGAGGCCTAAGAGAACGTGTAAATATTGAAACATCGGATGGTGTTGACGTTGTATATATCAATTATAATAAGTGTGTTGCGTTGCACAGCAGACACAGCCGACGACGATGATGACGGCGTTACGTTATGTTATGCTTCTAGTTTTACAACAAATGAAAAATGTGTTACCTCGTGTTAAGGGTTACCACCAACTAGATATATCAGGGGGAAGGGAGTTTGGTTGGAGTATCATTCCACGAAATCTATGTAGATACTGGAACAAATTCTGCAAATGAAGTTCATAGTTGATTTCGTTTAAGTGGCTGTCAATTTAATGTTAAGGTAGCCATTTTGAAAAAGACGTTTGAGGGAATATCTCGAGAACGACTAAAAAATGTCCAAAGATGTTTTTTAAAGGAAACTTAAGTTATCTTTATTTTTTGTTAGAGATGATTATTATTTGGTAAAATTCGCGCTTTCAGAGTTGATATACTTAAAACTTCTTCTTCTCTCAGTTTGAATCAGTGAGCTTGGTACCGATAGGAATTAAAAAATCAACTCGAAATTAATTACTTCTCAGCCTCGGGCCGAAGTGACTTGCTCTCAATTTTCGCTATGAACGAGGAATCCTTCAATATGTCAAAAAAGGAAACAAGACAATAGCCCGGAATAGAAACACTTTTTATTACGAATTACAGAATCAAGGGTTGGGGCTTTTCCAAGCCAACGCATAACATTTGCCGACAAGTATGATATAACAACGACAGTAACACGTTGCTATGAATAGCTGCTTATTCGACGTCAGTTATTGGTTCCTCAGTTATTGTTATTGGATTAAATGCTGATATAATCATTCCACAGATATCTTTATTGGAATAAATGCTGATTGTTATAAGTGTGTTATTGTTTTAAACCCTGATAGATGTAATACATTCTTCAAAAAACTGAAGCATTAAACTATAAACGATGATATAAAACATTCCTATTGGAGTAAATGCTTATATACATATACAGTAGATATCTTTATGTTATTTATTGGAGTATTTGCTTAAATATTAAAAAAAGCCGTAATGATTTGCAACAGTAAGACAATTCTAATTGAAGTAAACGTTGAAATAAACAACTCATTCGCTAGATCTAACAAATGTTGGAGTATTTGCTACAAGATTAAATGAAGTAAATGCTGGTATAACATATTTATCATATATAAACATTAGGGGTAACGAATTACCTAAATATTTATTGGAGTATTTCCTTCAATTTTAAAAGAGTAGCAAGTATTTTCTACCTTAAGTTGATCATTATTAAAGTAAACGCTGATAGGACACATTCCCCAGATATTGTTGTTGGAATAAGCGCTAGTATCCATTACAAAAGAAATTCCTCAGAGCTGAATCATTTCTCAGATTGTTGAAAACTATTCTATACCACATTCCTTAGATTTCGTTATTGGAGTAAAAGCTGATATACCGCCTAACCCTCATTGTGATGGTTAAATTTACTTTTTAATAAAGACTTTTGGTTCTATTTTAACTCTGAGTATTTATGTACATTGAAAAATTAAAGTTGAGTGATTGTAATAATTTGCTTGTTGTTTATTTTTCTGGACGATAAAAACATTTTCTATTGAAAATTTAATTTAACACCACACTCAAAATTATAAGGTAAAATAGCCCAATCTTTCATTTTTTTTTACTTATATTTTTTTACTCCAATAAGATTTTTTTAATGGAGTGCAGTAATTTTTCTTCCAGAAATGTGAGAAATGGTTAAGTTTTGACATTTTCCTACTAAATCCAACGCAATAAGTCCGTGAGCAGTATTGATTTAAAATATTCTGTTCTCCTAACATAAGACAGCAAAACATTTTACTCGCACCAAAGTTACTCTAACTGGATGGCAACCCTGACTCATGTGTGATTGATTAAAATGTTTTCAGGCTGTTTGATCTAGAGTCGTGGGGTTTTGTTTTTTGATATGTTGAAATTTGAAATCACAAAATCGACTTGTATTAGTGCACGCTATATTCCTTTGCCAAAATGCCGGTCGTAAGTTAGACTAATGGATGTCATATGTCTTAGACGTGTTTTTGCCTTAAGGTGATGGATCATAAATTCATAATGTATGTACATATATATTTATATATTTGTATTCAAAAATACCACGTTCTTAAGGGATTTTCTATTTAGGTTAAGATTAAATGCGGCTTAAAGTTGAAAGAAGGGTGAATGTTCAGTTTATATTCTCTCATGAATTAAATAAGGCGACAACATCAGCAAATCATTTGATAACTACCTACGTAACATTATTATGAGTTCTGAAACTTCACTCTAATTTAATTAGTTTTTGAAATGTGAGAAAATGATTAAAGTATGTATATTTCTCAACATTGAAGATAGTTATTAGAGGTATGCGAGTAAAATGAAATAATTAATTAATTACATTTTGTCCATTAAAATACGTTAAGGACATAAGTAGTTAGTAAAGGGATGCAATTATTTTGGAAACTTTTTTTATTTTGGAAACTTTTTTTCTAAAAACGAAAATCAACTGATATTTTTTTTGTTGGGTTAAAAAAGAACAAATCATTTGGAAAGAAGAGTGTTGGGGTTTTGCTTTCAATTAGGCACACAATGATTTTTTTTAATTGTAAGTAATATTACTAACAAGGAGTTTATTTGCGTTGGGGCAGGTCTCCCTGTAGATTTTTCATAAACCAAAAAACAAACCATCGCATAATTGTATCCATTACCATTAATTCGAATTTTGGAGATTTCGGCAATGGATATGGAAATAAATATAGACTGAAAATGAATTTCATTTTTAGTATATCTACAAGAATATAGCATTAGCACATTGATCGTGTATTTAAATTCAATTAATTGGTGTCTTTTTTTTTAAACATTGAGATCAAATAAAGACTTATGGAAATTCGTGCAAACTCAAGCACAATATTCGGAAGAAGGTATCTTTGATTTTTTATATTTCCAACGTTGGAGGAGTCCATAAGAGAGTTGCATATTTGCCGCCATTTTCATTTGTCTCTTAGTCTATATTAAAGTACCAAAGAATTTAAAAAAATACGAAAACAAAACCATAAAAGAGAAAAATATGGAAAAGCATAATATTCATTATTTGAATCCTAAAATTATACAAAAATGAAGCTTGAGCTCAAAACTGAAGATGTCAACGACTATATCAAAAAAATTATATTTAAATTGAAAAAAAAAATAAAAAAATATTTCTAAAAAAAATTTTTAGTATTTAGTACACTTGAGAGCAAAGTTTTAGAATGAAGTCTTTATTTTTTTTCAAGAACTGAAACAATAAGTTTTTGGAAATTTTGAATATGTATGTTATGTTTATAAAAATCATGATTGTGATCATCAAACCATTTTTGAGAAAATCAAAAAATAGAATATTCGGTTCTATTGCAGATGACTTTATTTTTGGAATTAAGCAAAAAATTCAATTTCTTCTTCAGGTCTGAACAAAATCACTTCAGAAGGCCCACCGATATGCAGACAGAATTGCGGGACCCACTTTTTCATGTTCTATCGACCCACCGACTTGATCCATTTACTTAAACTTTAGAATAAACAAAAAAAAACTGAGTTAAAAAAATCATAGCAGCAAAGACATTTGAAAAAAGATATATCATAATTTAAAAGAAGTTCGAGTCATCTGATGCATCGCAAAAATACAATTTTAAAAAATTTTGACGGTTTTTCAAAAATATTATTTTGTTTATATGAAGTTTCTAGTTTTTTTAATGCAACTTCTTAGTATTTATTAATTATATGTTAAACAACAACAAATTCCCCTTTTTTTTAAATTATTGAATTAACTTAAAGACAACTGATTTTTTTCCAAAATTCTGAAAATTAATTTTTTTGAAATTTTCGACTACCAAAATCTTTTATTAGGATTATGGAGGACATCCAAATTTTGAAAATTGAGAAAATCAATAGTTAAAATTTTTTTGTGAACAATTTATTTTGACCAATTAACTTTTACCACTTTTTTTCGAAAAAAATATGTATCGTCTTCGCTGATTATAATGACAGGTATCTTAAAATAAAGGCTTAAATAAAATAACCTGTATGTCGAGGCACAGAACTATCAATCAATTCGTTTTCAAAAACAGCTTAATTGAATTTTTCATACCTGAAAGAACCCTTTTTTTGTAAAAGCCGCACAAAAATTTTTGTTCTTGGGTTTTCTTTCAAATATTTGAGATAATATTGTAAACCCGTTAGATCCCAAATTACATATGTATATATAATTTTTAGAATCTTTTGCAAAAATAAAAATTATCAAAATCAAATTCGTTGGGTGGCGAGCTAAGGCTCCATATCTAACCTAAAAAGACTTACGGGAATGTTTTATTGATATTCTTAGTCCCAAGTAACATCACGTATTACATCCTTTTGAAAACCATTTTTCAACCTAACAATTCCATTTGCGTTAGAATATTACACTAAAATGTAAAATTTTGATTACAAAATTCTTACTTAGCGGAATGCTAGGGCGCTAACAATACTAAATTCAAGTCACACTTCCATTAACATTGCTGCTTTTGTAACGGTTCTCCGACTCCGACCATCATCTCCATCATCATCATCACAATGCAAACCATACCAAACATCTATGTGCTTGCGGTGAAATATACGTAAACGTCACTATGAAATTTTTGACATTAAAAATATTACAAAGCTGTGATAAGTTTTCACTGCATGCGGATATTAAATGTCAGACATAGGAAAATCGTTTTCCGCACTCCTCACCTCGACCTGTCTTTGGCAACACAACACAAAAAAAAAAAAAAAGAACAGCATTCCAGCTCACACATTATCACACAGACTATAACAACATTAAATTATGAAATTCTCAAGTGTTGAGTTGAATTTCAAAAAGTTCCTCTTCTTTTGGTCTCGAATTTTGGAAAACCCGCTCTGCGAGGCAGAAAAATACATCCAAAATGTACTTACATCCTGAAATATCCTGTGTGTTCTGGTTCTGGTTCTGGTTCTGATTCTGACTGCTACTGCCAACACTCTAAGTTTCATAAATGAATATGATGAATGAGAAATATTGTAGCCACTTTTTTTTATTTGGCTTATACTCGTACATATGGAAAAGATTTCCTTGAAGTTTTGTAGACCATGCTAGATGAATTTATTTCGCAAAGAACTATTTTACAACAAACGCACAAACATATACTCGTATATATGTACAATTTTTGCTTTTGCACATAAAAAGTTAATCATAGAACTAACAACTGGAGTTGAGTATGTATAGGACGGATGTTTGCTGTGGCCCTTTAATGATAGTGCATCATATGTGCTTCTGGAGCAGAGCTACTTGGTCTTTATTTGCAACACAACGCAAACGGTACGGTACCAACTCTGTTCTTCATATCATAATATATTATGCACTTTCATTCTATTATGAGTGGAAAACATAAGGACTTCAAAGTAGGTATCATATGATATTTGGAAAGTTTATTTATTTTTTTTTGTTGCTGTCGAAGTTTAGTGCTACATCAAAATTTCTATATTAAATGGGCTCTCTTCACACTTTAAGTAATATTTCACAAACTTTTTGTTTTATATGAATGAAAAAACTTCATATATGTTGTAGGTATTAAATGTTTTGAAAAATGAAAATTTTCCACATTTACTAATTTGTATCGCTTATTTGTATCGGGATACTGTCCATAAATTTATTTGGAGATCAAGTAATCAGTGATAATTTTCCGCCATTTTTTTTTGAAGAAAAAGTTTTGAAATATTGTCTTTAATATTTTTGTCAAATGCTCCTTAACGTAAGATCAATTCTACCTAGAAATTTAACTGAACACTTAAAATACAAATAAAAAGATATAAACGCTGTTAAAAAATAAACAGGCTTTTAAGTCTTGAAATGACATTTGTTCCATATAAAATACGTCATATTTATAGAGTCTAATATTACTTGTGGTAAACCGGGGTACATTCAGCATTTCCGTTTTCAGTAATAACGCTATTACGTAGACACACACTTTTAAATTCGAACGCTTTCTCCTGTAAATAATGGATGTTTTTTTTTTAGAGGTAAAGAGCTTTGAAATGGATTAAACAAAGATGAATTTTTAAAATTGGCATAAAATTGAATTTATTCGATCGATAATTTTTTCTGGCATAATATGGAGGCTACTTTTGTTCTAATTAATTTTTCCAACCATTGTGGCGGTATATCGGCAATAACGCAACGAATATTGTTCTCCAAGTAGTCAATCGTTTATGTGACATGTTACGCCATCTTGTTAACCCACAGTTTCTGCACATAATGGTTGTTCAATTCGGGAAATGAAAAATTCAGTAATCATGCTTCTATAGCAGTCGCCTTTGGCTGTAACGTTCTGGCCAGCATCGTGATTCCAAAAGCAAAAGCACACCAAACAGTCAATTTTTGTAACCGATGTAACGGTGTCTCAGTATACACTTGAGGATTGTCTTCACTTCAATTACGACAATTTTGTTTATTGACGTAGCCATTTAACCAAAAGTGAGCTTAATTGCCGTTGACAAAAATAGACGCAGAGTCTGATGCGTACTCGTATTTCGAACAGAACCATGATTTTCAAAATAAATTTGAACAATTTGAAAGCGTTGTTCAGGTGTCTGTCTAGTCACTAAACACAAATCATTTGACAGCTTTAAAATAGCCGCCAGTTAATAAAGTGTGGCAAATTATAGTTTTATACACTTAAAGAAACACTCGTTATAAAGAGTTTTGAATACTTTGATATGAAGTATTTGTTTTCAATTTACATCATTAAAAAGCCTATACCTACAAATAATAATAATTGGCCCACACGCTGTCCATAATTTACACTATGAAGTATTTCAAAAATAAAGTACCTCATTTGTAGTGATCTACTTGTTAAATAAATATTTAATGAAGGAAGTAAATACTCACAATCAATATCTTTATACAAACAAGGTCCCGCAAAAACAAAACACTATACAATGAATATTAATACCTCCAAGTCGAATTTTACCAAAAATCCCTCCAAATTTAACTAAATTTGATATCCCTTGAAAATTTGATTCAGAAGATAAGAATTTATTACTTTATAATGAGGAAATTCGTAGCTGATGCTTTTTTCCCTAGTTGTGTTGTATTTTCAAACAATCTAGTGAATTTATCATAAAAAAAGGCTTTTGGAAGCAAGTTGTAGGGTAGTTTATTGGGAAACAATAGATTTGGTTTCAGTATAAGCGTCCCAAAAACTAAAAGCAGGGAAAAAACCACAACTTTTGCATTAAAAAAAAATCCACTTTTTCCATTGGCCCATTTCTTGATTTTAGATTATCCCAAAAAATTTAAAACCCAAAGAGAAAATTCTAGCAGAAAAATATTTTGTTTGAATTTTTTAAACTTCAATACCTACTTTAAAAGAAGTTTTTTTTTTAATAAAGTGCCGCCATTTTGAAAAATCTATTTTAGGTCACATTTCGAGAACGATGAGCTGCACAAGAAATTTGTTACAAGTATTTCCCTAGAAAATTTAATGGTCTTTCTTTTCTGTTTATAACATCTTTTCGTAGAATTTCTATTACTTCAACTGTTAGGGAAATATAAGCAAAACTTAAAAAAAAACTATAATTTTAGGCGCTTTAATTTTGAAAATAAAAGTTATATGAGAAAATACTGTCACCAAAAAACAAACTATAAAATTTTCTATCAAAATAAATCTCTTTTCTTTGTCATACGATTAGCTTTAGCTGTTCTCCAGATGTGGGGCAAAAATAAAAATAAAACGTTTTTTTTTCAAAATAGCTGCATCAAAGTTTAACCATCTCTTAAGTCCAATCCTTCAGTTTTATGTTGGTGGTACAGCCCAAACTACCATAACGATTTTCCTCAAATACATATGAAACTCAAGATTTTTACATCACTCCCGATAGGTAAAATTGTTTTTTTTTTATAGCTACAAAAATAACGGTACCTGCCATATAACTAATAACACTAAACAAATTTAGCTCAAAAACGGCAAAAAACGATTTTAATAAACTTTTTTCAGCGGGGTTTGGTAAGTAACTGAATTTACTCGTTTAAACAAACCAGATATTCGGTTTTGTTTTTCTCATAAAAGGTTTGTTGCATTGTCAAATCCCAAAACATGACATATCAAAATTTTCAAAAGGAATAATTTTGAATTAAAAAAAACATAATTTTTTTTTGAAAATGCAATATTTTGAGTATTTGTGAATAATAAATTAAATAAAAAAATATTTTTATGTTAAAAAAAAAAAAGCTAAAAAATAATTCGGTGAGTCCTAGCTACCAGATCGCACCAATCTTCTCATCAATCTGGCAAATTGATCAGATAAATAATAAAATCGTTGGGCGCGTGAAACTATCATATATTAACTCTAGATACGCAACGCCCAAAGATTTTAATATTTGTCTGATCAATACCCCAGATTGATGAGAAGATTGGTGCGATCTGGTAGCTAGGACTACCAGAGGTAGTTGTGTAAAATATGTAATCCGCCATTTTGTCGCGGCGGCCATCTTGAATTTTATTTTTTTTATAGTGAGCTCTATTCTACCAATAAAGCCCTTTCATTTGATACCCATAAAGAGGTTGTTGTGAAGTAATATGTAATCCGCCATTTTGTATCGGCGGCCATTTTGGATTTACAGGCATAATTTTTTTTTATTGTATTGTCATCAATATTAAGAGTGGGTACCAAAAATAGGAAGGGGGTAAAATTCCAATTACTAAATTTGACCTAAATAAACTGGCCAAGCTAAATAAAACCGTTTAAAAAATGTTAAAAACTTGCATACAAATTTTTTTTAGAAAAATATTTAAAAAATTTATAAATACATACATACGAGTACATATAAAAAAAATATTATTTTGGAAAAACGGCTCTTAAGTGTAACGTATGTCTTAACTATAAACAAACGCCATTTTAACTTTTTTCAATATAATTGATTCCACGTTAGTTATTACATATTATCACTTGAGAGCTATAAAAAGTTAATCTCTCTTTCAAAAAACGTGTACTTTACTAAAGCAGTTTGGCTAATTCAGTCCTCCACTCTCCTACTTTATTTCAACTATTTGTTTAGAAGGTAGAATGATATATAAACTTGCAAAGAGAATTTCTCCTTCTCAATTATACTTAATTAAAAGTAATTGTTTTTATCCTCATGACCTTATAACCACGATGTGATCCTACATAGAAGGAATAACGTGCAATTTAATAATCTAAATACTATGCCTCTTTCTCATCTTCTTCTGCTATTTTTTAAAACTCTATACAGTAAAATTATGGAATCGGTTTTGGTTTCACAATGCTACGTTTTCAAAGATAGACATTGAAATGGTTTTGACGTAATCTATTTACAAGAAAACGGATCCAAACGTCCAGTATTCGAAAGACCCAGTTTAACCTAAAAACAATACTATTATGAACCAATTAGTTTTTATGCAATATGTTTAGATGGAAGCAGATTATTTTGATTTTGGTCTAGTTAAGTGGATTTCCTTCATTTATGGAGAGACACAATGGGAGAGCTGTCTGCTGATAATATTCATCAAGCACAGGATCAAAATGTTCAATAGAATTGCTGATTCTATTCAAATTCATATCCAGCTGGATTCAATAGCTTCAACAGGCAAAGTAAGTGAATTATTAATTAATAAATAAATTAATTAATATGAAACTAAAAAGGGCACTGTGGCGTATAAGCAACCATTATGTATGTAAGTATAATTGATTTGGAATAAATGATAATGGCAAGTATTTTTTGCACTTCATCCTGCACCACTTCAAAAGAATACAGATACGAGTATAAGACAAACAATTTAATATTAATTTACTGAAACTAAAGATGACTAGTGTACACTTGCAAGTTCTTCTTGACCTTTTTCGAATGCCCACATGACCGTAAATAATTCTGTTTTGGGAGAGTATTCTAAGGTATTAGATAAGTTAAGATGGCCATTTGAAAGGTCAATATAAACTTGGAAGTGATGAACATTTGCCATCTTTAATTCTTTAATTTCGGCAAATTGATATAATATTTTTGTCTTTTACCTATCTATACATTTACGGTATATGTTGTCCATGGGCGGAGAAAAATTCCTTTTATTTGTATTAGCTCATCCGGAAATGATTTTGATTTTTAAAAACATTTTTAAAAACATCTTTGTAGGTAAAATTATATTTGTATATCTTAATACAAATGGCGGTCAGCCATCAGCCGAATAGGGGGAATAACATGTAGCATACGAAAACATGCACGTGCCGTAACTATTCGGGACTGGTGGAAGTGTGATCATAGCCTCTTCGCGGCGGCCGCTAGAAACAAACCCCAAAAAGGTTTGGCTAATATGATCAGGCTATTTCCACAGGTTGGCAACAGGTTAATTCCCTGTTCCGTAAAACTAAAAGAATTACGAGACCGTCAACAAGCCTCGGAAACGGACTGATCTCATGACGACAACCCTTGCAACGAAAACGGAACAACGATTTACGAATTTTCTTATGGAACGTACGATCGCTCTATAGAGCTCGAGCTGCTCAGCAGCTAGCCGATACCCTGTCAAAATATAAAGCTGACATAACAGCACTGCAAGAAATAAGATGGACAGGGAATGGTGTTTTGCAAAAGAAAGAATATGACTTATATTACAGCTGTCATACAAAACACCATGTGCTCGGGGTAGGCTTCCTGGTCAGCGAAAAAATGAAGTCTACCGTCATCGGCTTTAACGCTATAAGCGAAAGGCTATGCACCCTTCGCGTGCGAGGCAAATTCAAGAACATCAGCCTCATTAACGTTCACGGACCTACGGAGGAGTCCTCAGACGAAGATAAAGAGACTTACTATGAACAAGTCGAGAGGGCCCTCCATGCCTGTCCAAGGTATGATGTTAAAATCATCCTTGGGGATTTGAACGCTAAAATAGGTCGGGAGCCGGTATTCAGGCATTACGCAGGCACCCATAGTTTGCATGAGAACACTAATGACAATGGACTTCGAGTCCTAGAATTGGCAGCATCGAAAAACATGGTCGTTGCGAGTACCAGGTACCCGCGTAAAGATATCTACAAAGCCACTTGGGTATCACCTGATGGAGCCACTCGTAACCAAATTGACCACGTGTTGATAGACCGTCGCCACTACTCGAACTTGATGACGGTACGAACGTACCGAGGTGCCAATATCGACTCGGATCACTATCTTGTTGGTATGGTTTTCCGAGGGCGGATTGCCTTGCGAAGACGTATTGCATCCGCCGATCAGGTTCGAATCAACACAGCTGCACTACGCAATGAAAACACCAGTAACACCTTTGGACTTGCGTTAGGACTCACCCTAGAACCACTCGATCCAGGGAGAGTAAGTCCTGGAGCCAGTATGCTGGGCGTAGATGAGAAGTGAACACGCCTTAAAAACACTGTCATTAGTACTGCCAATTCCATCTTAGGCAGCAGTCGTAGAAGTCGGAACGACTGGTTTGATGATGAATGCAAGCTAGCGACTGAACGTAAGAATGTTGCGTACCGAGCAATGCAACAATCTCATAGAACGCGGGCACGCGAAGATGAATATAAAGAGCTCAGAAGAATAGAAAAACGGCTTCACAGACAGAAAAAATCAGCCTGGGAGAAGAACATCATCTGTGATTTAGAAAGAAGCCGAGAGCGAGGTCCGCACCAGGCGCGGAAGTTCTACCAATCCGTCCGAAACATGACGCAGTACACACCACGCTGCACTTACTGCAAGGACGGAGAGGGAAATCTGATCACCGATCCCCAAAGCATACTGGAGCGATGGGAAGTGTACTTTCATGAATTGCTAAATGGTCAGCTCACTGCAGAAGTAGAGGCTCCACTACTTCAAGAAGATTACCCTATGTTACCGCCACCAAGCATAGAAGAGGTTGAGAAGGCTATAGCCCGGCTTAAGAAAAACAAAGCCCCGGGAGCCGATGGCATACCAGCCGAACTATTCCACCACGGCGGGCCAGCCTTACGCCAAGCAATTCATGATATTATAGTGCACGTATGGGAGCAGGAAGAAATGCCAGAAGACTGGCGAAAAGGTATAATTTGCCCCATACATAAGAAGGGAGATATCACAACGTGCAGCAATTATAGAGGTATCACGTTGTTGAGTACCGCCTATAAGATACTCTTCTCTATCCTACAAGAACGGATAGCCCCATACATTTAAACCATAATCGGCCAATATCAGTGTGGTTTCATTCCAGGCAAATCAACAACTGATCAGATCTTTACCCTTAGGCAGGCGATGGAAAAATGTCTAGAATTTAACATCCCAACATACCATCTGTTTATAGACTTTAAGGCCGCCTATGATAGCATAGCCAGGGTAGAACTTTACAAAGCCATGAGAGAATTCGGCATCCCAAATAAGTTGACACGACTTTGTAGGTTGACCATGACCAACGTAACAAGCCAAGTAAAAATAGCCGGATTGCTATCCAGACCAATCAACATCTTTAATGGTTTGAAGTGGTGCAATCCTTTAAATACCTTGGGTCAATAGTAGCAGCCGATAATAATATAGAAGAAGAAATACGCGGGCGGCTGCTCAATTCCAACAAAGCCTACTATAGTCTGTCAAAGCTCTTCAAATCCAGAAATCTCACCATAACTTCAAAACTGCTGCTGTACAGGACCATGGTCCTGCCAGTACTCACGTATGGATCCGAGACTTGGGTGCTTAGCAAAAGACACTCCGACCTCTTAGCCGCGTTCGAGAGAAAAGTCTTAAGGAGAATTATTGGCCCCATATGTGAGGAAGGGCGATTCCGGAGACGGTACAATCATGAATTGTACGCAATCTACCTTGAAGCAGACATAGTGACAAAAATTAAGCTCGGTAGACTCCGGTGGGCAGGGCACCTAGCTCGCATGAGTGAAGAGTAACCTGCTCGGAAAGTCCTTTGTGGTACATTCTATGGTAGACGGCAGCGTCGTAGACCATGCTTGCGCTGGAGAGATGGCGTAGACCAGGACGCCCGAAGCCTTGGGGTGCGCAACTGGATGGCGTCGGCTCAAGACCGGGATAGGTGGAGAGACTTGTTGAAGGAGGCCAGGACCGGACCCCGGTTGTCGAGCCGATGATGATGATGATATCTTAATACCCACATTCCAATACGCATATATTTTCCAATATTCATTTTGTTATATATGTCATTGATTTTATTACTTTAAGTAATTAGATGACGTAGCGTAAGTAGTATTGAAATAATTGTAACTTGAAAAGTGTGAAAAATAATCATTCTATTCTAATTCAAAAAAAATTGTATTTTCAGTGTACATAGTTGATTTTCAAAAAATTTAACAAAATAAAAATTCTGATTCATAACACTAGTTTTTAACATTCAGTTAAATTTATAATAGCAGATTCCAATTTCGAAACTGCGAATACAGCTCTTCTCAAAAAGTTCATATTTATATCACTAGTCAAATAACTTCTTCGAAAAAAATCCCACACTGGAAAAAAAATTATGCAAAGGAAAAAATTGGGTCTGGCAATTCTGTCTATCTGTCTGTCAGTCTATCTGTGTGTACCTCGACCTGTAGGTCAAGCCCAAACTATTAAAACAGTTTCATCAAACTTTGAACTAAAAATTTCTTAGTGGGGAAATTGCATTTTTTTTTGGTTTAAAAAAAAAACCGTTAAGATCAAAAAAATGTATCTCAAAAATGGTTTGAATGATTTTACTCAATTTTATTTCAGTGTTTTTTTTTTTCAAGCAATTGGGCAATCTGCTAACGTTACCTGCCATAGAACCGGATTTTTGGCTTTCAGTTTTTATAAACGGTTTGATGTATTGTGATCCATTTTTTTATGAAAGAGATCTTTTACAATTTAAATAACACCCTGTATCAAAATTTTCAAAAAATACATTGGATTTAAAAAAAAAATTATTGAAAACTCAATATTTTGGAAACACGTGAATATTTTTTTGTAATTTTGTTTCGAAATGTATATTATAAAATTCTTAAAACTGGGATACCAATATTTTTATAAAAATATTTTTAAAAAATTATATACATAATAAAAAATCATTTTTTGGAAAAATCGTTAGACCCGATTTTTGATTTTTTTAAAATTTTTATTTTAATAAAACAAAGATAACATCTTCAGTTTTGATTCCAAACTTCTTTTGACTTTTTATTTGTGATTTGTTTCCTTATTCTAAAATATTTTAACATTGCACTGTTTTTGAATAAATGCACAAAGCACAGAATTGAATGATTCAATCAGAACTGTTAGTTTTAGTTTCGATCAAATTTGTTGCTTCAATCTTACAAGAACACTTACTATCCAATCAAAAAACCGCCATGCCATCCTCTCTAAATCTTCATTTCCGTTGTTAAAGTGCATGACGAGAATTCCTAATATACATAGGTAAACAAAAAAAAAATAAAATAATCAAAATTCTGTTCATTTCCACGGGTTAATGAGTTCTTGTGTTTCTTCATACCTATTAATTTATATTCACATAAAAATCCTTCGACCAAAATAAGGCAATCTCCTGAAAATGAATATAAATATTTTTCCCGACAACAACCGGTCCTTCGGCTGGCGCGGAGCTTAGCGTTGCTCGTTCTTTACCTTTAATAGCATTACCCCAGCTAAATACCCATTGTTTCCATGATGCTGATCCCTTACATAAGAACACCCAATGTTTGTATAGGACATGTAAGTGGTGAGCATACAATTAATTCGAAACATGCATGGGTACGTACTAAAATGAACATACTTTATGTCCTGCTAAATCCATCTCTGACACCTCTGTATCGCATCATGATTACGCCTTTTGTCGACATATCTATAGATACAACTTGCAACAGCATTCAACAAGGTTTAAAGTATAGAAATAAATAAAAAAACAATTACGATATATGCCAGATCGTAGTTTTCTAATACCTCTCAACAAATTTTGTTGCCATGCCAACAACCCGCTGTCAACTACTGCCGGCCGTGTTGTGTCGACCATGATGATGAGCAGAACGATGCCAATGATGGGAATTCTTGCCGTCACATGCAGCAGCAGCAATAGAATACATTGCCGTGCGTCGGTCGTCGTCGACTCAACTAGACCAAACGACACAACACGACACGGACGTCCACAGGGACTCTGACTGATACCGGATTTGCTCATAATTAATGGCAATTTCCTTGGCTTTATCGCAACGGAACAGCAAAGCACTCTTGCAACATTACTGCGTACATTGGTTGAGGTCCTGAGGGCGAAGGGGTAGAGGGGTAGAGGGTGGGATGAATGGCGATTAACCGCCTTGTCCACCCACAGAAAGATGGTTCGGGTGATGGTGTGTTTTAGTTGTAAGCCTCTTTTCTTAATTTATTACCACAGGAAATTAATTGCTGAATAATAGCAGTTCTAAATGTAATTTTCCCAAACTTTAATTACGGCAAGGACATTTGCCATTTGCTTTGTGTTGTTGTTGGTGTTGGTTTTTTTTTTTTATTCTCGGAGTCTTAAAGAAGTCTTTTTTGAATATTGTGAGTGGTGTTGACTGCTAAATGCGCTATACTCACTGATGTCCAAGTTCCTTGTTCTTGTTCTTGTCGTTTTCGTTTTATTATTGTTCTTTGTAAACAAATTGTTTGTTTTGCGTTTTTACGCGTGTTAATTAAACGTGGCGAAACATTGTGAACGAATTAAATGATTAATTAACAGACCTTTAATGAATATTTGTCGACATTATTTCAAAATAACAAACAAAAATAAAGAAATACAAAAAAATGAAGATATTTTAATTGAAGATGTTAAATTTGAGAAACAAAGCGTGTATTATAGGGAAGTTTTGGCTTTCTTTGAAGTTATTTCAAGTATTTGACTTACAAAGTGGAAAAGGAAAACAATTAATATAATTATAGAGAGGAAAATACTAATTATTTCAAATTAGCGCAAAAAGCTAATTGATTTGTATTTTTTTTTCACAATTATGAGGGGAATGGAGGAGACAAAAATAATCTCGCTTATTCGATTATATTAAACAAACACATAGTTTGAGTGAACATTGACAGAAAAATATTATCCTGCCAATTTACCTACAATTCTACATTCCTAACATTTTCTATTTTAATTGAATTAATTAATTAGGGAGTACTCGTATTATGAGAAGGGTTAATATTTTTCAGTTTTTTAGGCAAATTTGAAAATTTTGCAATATAAAAATTCTATTTTGTTATTAGAAATTCCAAATTATATTTAAAAGTAATGTTGACGTTATTTATGTTAAAAAAAAATATTTTTTATTTCGAAAAAATGAGTACCTCCTATTTAATTTTTTTTAAACTTATAAAAATGTTTAGTAATTTTATTGTATATTTTTGGTAAAAAAATTGATCTTGAAAAAATGATTTTTAATAAATTTTTGAAAAGTTTTTTTTTTTTTTTCAAATTTCCCATGCTGAATAATCAAAGACTTAAAAAACAAACTTTGATTTTTTAATTAAATTGTTTTATTATCAACGATAAAAGATTCATAAAAAATTTAAGAATTTAAAGAATAAAAATTTAAATAAAAAAAATAATTGGAAACATTTAAAAAAAAAAATTAAAATTAAAAAAAATTCTTAATTTTTTTTTGGACAACATAAAAATGTTTTTGTTTCATCTCAAAACGATAATTTTTCGGAAGGATACAACTCTTCAACAAACTTAAGAAAATTGAAAAAAAATTGTATTTTTTAATAATTTAGATTTAAGTAGGTACCGTTGTGGTTATCTAGGTATAACTTTGAAAAAAATCAAAAGATTCTGGAATCTTTTTTTCAAACGGTTTTCTGAAAGTAAATGACGAAACTATTCGTTTAGCAGTTTCAGGTTGTTTTTTTTAACACTTTTTCAAAACACTTATTCTGGTATTCCACGAGCTCTCTGGACATTTTTTCCAATAGTTTTCTTATTGACAAAATATTTTTTTGACATAATTCACATAATTCATCTTAAAAAATAATTGTAGATGAAACATTATTTCGACAAAAATTTTTGTTCCACTCTTTTTTTGACTCATTTTTTTTAAATACTATTTTGGCCAGGAATTTTTTTAAGTTAATGGTATACATTTCTGTAGATAAATGAATTTGATGACGCAATAACACGTGAGACCAAAAACCTGAGTGAACTGCAAGTCTGAACCATTTTTGTGGCCGGAACCGCTTATGTTGGAAGCATTGTTTTCATGATAATAGATTTCTCGAAAAAGGAATAGCCATGAAAAAAATAATTTCTGTTTTTATATAAATACTTGTTTTCGTTTGACAAACAGTCAAACAAGAATTTATTCTTTTTTGCTTCCGGTAATTTTCTTGCTTGTGAAATTGTCTAATAGAAAAAATTACACTTTTCTGTAGTTCAAACGATAAAAGTGATATTAGAACTTCTAGTAAGTCCTGATTCTTTTGTATTGAAAACAAAACTTCATAAGATCAAGCAAAACATTCAACGAAATTTAAGACCAAAATTTAAAAACAAAAAATCCAAAATGAGAAATAGAAATACTTTTTTGAATGTAAATACTGCAAAAAAATACAATGATAGTATTTTGATCGGAAATTGGTTTGAGAACAGAGCTGTTTGCGAACAAAGAAATACCTTGGAAGTTAATCAAAAACCTGAGCCCCGATTCTCCGAATATCATAAGAATTATAATTCAAGTGCTTTGACGAAAGATGACCATTTAGAATGTTTTAATTCAAGTTATGTCCAAGGATTTCGTAATAGAGCTTTTGGACAACATTCTTCAGTAAAATTTTATAATGCCGATCAATTTCTCAATAATCTGACAACTTCAAATGATATTTTTTATCGAATTAAAACTTCTTTAGGATTAGATCATCAAAGTAGAGGTATGATGCCGAATAATGTAAGCTTGGATTGGATGAAAAGTTATGGCAATTCAACGAATTTTGGTTTGCGTAAATGGATTCGTGAAAAAGAAGAAGAACTTCAAAATGTTCCTGTTGATGTGTCAACTACTAGAGATGCATATAAATGTCCGTATAAGGCAGATTATTTGAAAATAAATTGATAACGCATTAACAACTTAGTGTTACTGAATGTGTCTCCTTTTTGGAATTTCAATTTTCTGGTGGCTATATATTAAATAAAATTTCTCTAAATATTTTTCCCCGGTTGGTATTGAAGTTCGTTAAAGTTCTGTTTTCTAAATTTAGATGTTCATAATTATTTCTTAATAAAATTTACTTGACTAAAATTTAAACATTCTGCTTTTTTGTTTAAATTCTATATGTTTAAAATATTGTTTTAAAAATGTAGGTTGGAAGGTTTTTACTTTTTAAATTATCAAAACTATTTCTCTCAAGACGTATTCAGAATTTTTAGAAACAAGAGTTTTGAAATATAATTTTTTTTTTGCTATTAACTATGTTTTTTTTTTGAAAATTCAGTAGGTATACTCGAAATTGTGTATATTTCAAAATTTTCTAAATGCAAAATTAAGTATTTCCAAAAATGTGAAAAATTTTTGTTTCAAAATTCAGTTTTGAAAATTTGATAATTTTTGTTGTATTTTTCATGCTAAAATTTAACATTTTGAAACGAATGTCTGGAACAACAGAATAGCTCTAGCCAACTTGGAGTAAGCTTCTCAAATTCGTATTTTTATTATATTTTTTGAGTTGCTATAAAGCAATGAGTTTTTGGTGTTTTGAAATTCATACATACATATAAGGGGTTTTTGAAAAAAAAATATTTCTTTTAAGATTCCGTATTTTTTGAAATTTGAGAAAAGCCTATTTAAGAAGAACTTTTCGGAATTCCAGGACAGTTTTGTATTTTTTAAAAATTTGAATGGAGGTGTTGTCCTTGGATTCTGGTAGAATTGACTTTGTTTTAAAGGATTATATACCTATCTATTTTTTAAAATTTGGTGACCTTAAAGTACAAAAAATTTAACTTTAATATTTTGGATCAGTAGTTTGAACCCCATTTTAGAACCGAGCAAAAATTTAAATGCTCGAATTTCTTTTCGGATTTCGCCCATAACTTCTGAAATTTTGAGCATAATCCCCCGAAAAATCGGAATAAATTTAAAACAATCCGGAATAATTCTCAAAAATCACAAATACAAAAACAGGTTTTAAGGTCTACGACCCCCATTTTTATATTTTTCCAAACAAAACAAAACTCCGCAGCAAACTAAGTTGTTACCTACTGGAACGAATTTTAAAAACCACAAATGCAAAGAAAAAGGGCCTAACTTCAAACATCTACCCAACAAATTTTTTCATTAAAATAACAAAAACCCATCAAACAAAATTCCATAATCAATCTCCAACTTTCTGTCTCATCACATTACTCAATTTAACATGAATCAAAATATTCGTATATATGTGCAAGAACATACAAACATACTTCCCTTTTCGATACTTTAAATATTGATCGATAAACGTTACTAATAATAATGGCAGTCAAAATTACGGTTCTTAATCTTTTTTCGTTCTCCCAGGTACTGCCTTTTAATAACTAATTTGTAATATCGAAAATATGATTGAAACTTTTTTAAGGATTTTTTTTTTGTTCATTTTATAGTGTAAACTTTTTCATTAGCACACGTAAACTTTTCGCTAAATCATAAACCCCCTATTTCAATTCATAAAAGTTTTTGTTTCTAAAGTAAAACAAAATGAATATTTTTTTCAACATTAAAACAAAAAATTAATTGAAACTCGTACAGCAAAAACCCTTCTTTTCCAATATTTGTCATTGAATTACCAAATCCTTCAACTGTAAATTTCCAATAAAACTGAATATTCTCATGATTCACTCTTGTCAATGTGTATCCTCCAATATCATTTTCATGTTATACATAGTAAACCTAATAAAAATCACTTTAACGTATCGTCATCGTCGTCGTCGTTGTTGGTTGTAGTATGACACGCAATAGTCACATGCAATAAATTCGAACAGCAATCCCACGTGTGTAAGCGAAAAGTAATGAAACTTAATACAGCAATTTACCATTGCCATATATAGCTATTACTTTTTTCCCCGAGGATCCATAAATCAAACGCACTCACCTGACATTCCAACGTTGCACTGCCACCCTCTAATGCAAACACAAGTTGCCTGTAAACGGCAATCATTGGTGAAACTGCATGAAATCATCGTTGTATCGAAAATGAAAATATAAAAGAAAAATGAAAAATGAAAAACGAAACGAAAATTCTCATCAAATTTCCATTGAAAACATCTAAGGGAGTCCTGATTTACAAATCGAATCATGTTGAGCTCAAAACCCAATCATAAACACAAGTTGCAGCGAAAATGAACAAAATATGTAACGGAAACGTATACTTACAGTGTACTTCCACCAGGAATGTGGCATTCGCTACTGGTGGTATTCCGTTGTCTGCGAAACAGGTGTAGGGTGCCATGTGATTTCGGCTGACATTGCTGATCTGTAATGTTTCTCCGCTTACTGAAGACACTGTGTTCCACCATCATCGCCACCAAAGTACCACAACCAAGCAAAACAAAGAAAACGAAAACAAAAAAAAAAAAAATGGATGAAATTTCAAAATTCAAAATCAGAAATTGTTACATCAGAACAACAACTCAAGAACACAGTGTTTGAGCTTTAGAAATCCTCATTTAAACTTACACTCTTCCCTCTCGAGAGAAATGGTTCGGCCATCACCACGACGCCACTCAACATGCGGCTGGGGATTTCCATGTGCAGCACAAGCCAAACGAAGGTTCTTTCCTTCCTCCACGATGATGGTCCTTTGGATATCAGGTGCATTGATATCTGGAGTAAGTGGACAAAAAGGGTATATATGGATGCAATAGAATGGAATTTGCAAAAAAATAAAAGTAGTTAACTGTTCTTTGTGACCTCCATGAAGGGAGTGAAGCACATTGTTAAGCGATATAAAAGTTGCCAAGGATTTACTGTGGGGCACTCACTTGACAACGACGATGACGACAATGCCAGCGATGAAGAGAGAAAGAGAGAGAGAGGAAGCATAGACCCCTTCTTAGTTTTTAATTAATAAATCGTTGTCGTCATCATCCTATCCTATCGTTGGAGGCACTGACTGCATCGAATCCTTACAACAACCCGCAATACAAACTTGCAACAACTCACTGCTTCTTCAACTATTTGCAACTATGTGCTTTTGCACTTACCTGCAATCGATGGCGGAATGAGCAGCTCACTTGAATAGGTGCCATTAACTTTAACTTTCCATGCGTTTATGCCAGGGATTCCAGGTGTTCCATTAGTGCCGGGCTTTCCGGTACGACCACGAGGACCAGCAATTCCTGTAAGTGAGTGAAGAGTGAATAGATTGGAGCGTTTTACAAAAGAGACTATTTTATATATTTTTTTTGTTTTACAAAAGAGTCTGGGTTTAAGAATTTGATCTAAAGTTTTGTGAATGTTAACAAATTCTTCTTGGTTGTTGTACACTGTACAGATAGATATAGACACTGTATAATGCAGACTACAGGGTGTCATGTAATCAATGCTTAATTAATTGGTTGGGGATAGATAGAGTGAAATAATTACTTCCTGCTGATGGCTGATAATAATATAGAAAAGACGACAGAAGTTTGGTCAGATAGGCTTAAGTATTTATCTAGTTACACTGTTTCTAGGGTTTAAGGGTGCTTGAATATGCTACTTGGGAAGCGCCCCCTACGTCAACCTCTGGTCTCATTGCGTTTAGTTTGATATGCAACAGTTAACATCGGATTTCCATTAGACATATTTCAAATATAACCATCCGTTGCTTTTGAGAAAGAAAGAGCGATTATATGCTATACACATATGAAGCAGAAGATGGATCTTATATTTATGCTTCAACTTGAAGCAAAATAAGCAATTAAAATAAAATTCAAAAAATATTTTTTGATTTTACAAGAACAAAAATAGGCAAAAAAAATTAAAAATGTTAAACAAAATTGGTCAAGAAAGTGCATCTCGCATAGAACTAGGTTATTTATTTTTTTATTTTTAAAGAAGCCTTATTTCCCATTTTTTTATGAAAAGTATTTATAGCTTAAACAGTATCCAAAATGTTTTAATTTTCATCTTTCTAAAACAACTTTTGACTTTTTTCCTCTAAAGTTTTGGTAACACCACTCACGCCACTCATAGATAATGAAAAGCTAAGGGTGCTATCGTCAGCAAAACAGTTTAATGTATTAGTAGTTGCAGACAGGATATCATTAATGAAAATGAGAAAGAGGGTTGGAGACAAAACGCAACCCTGTGGCATACCAGCATTTATGTTGTGGGTTTCAGATTTGAATCCGTCTAATACTACTTGTGTACAGCGATTCGAAAGAAAGTAACTAATGCAACGAAGAAGGGTTTCGTCGATACCAAAAGCACTCATTTTCGATATAAGGTCATTAAGAATCTTTCAATCTTCGAGATATTTCTTGAGCTGATAATTTATCAGCGTTTCCATGACCTTTGAAAGAAGGGACGTAATTAGAGGGTGAAGAAGATTCGGCTTTTTTGTTTGAGATAGGCTGGACAAATGCTGTTTTCTAACTCTAAACAAGCCCAGAAGAATAGGATAGATGGAAAAGCTTACGCAAGAGTTTCGCCAACTTAAATGAACACCTTTTCAGAACAATGGTGGGGATACCATCCATACAATTGAATCTATAACCTTTTGATTGCCTGCCGAACATTCTTCCACTATGCCAATTCGCAATAGAAAATTGCAATTAGTACAAAATTTATTGTACCAGAAAAAAATATTCCACATACGCCAACGTATACCTTCAAAAGGGATGAACATCTGAAGGTTTCCGATCACGTTAAAATTTTGTGAAAACAAAAACATTTCCCCAATTTTAGCTTCCAAAAAAAAATACGTAATAACTAGTTTACAAAAAGCATAATGTTTCATATTGTCTTCAAATTGTGTTTGTAATTTGATTTTGTACCCATGAACCATGAGATGTGAACTGGAACGAATCACTTGATTAACATCAGCATATGTTTTGTAATTGTTAAATAAGATTATTGGACAAAAAATTGTTCTAGCCTTAAAATTTTTATCTCGAAAAAAAAAATCAATCACAATTTCCTTACCTTATTTTGTCTTCAATCAACAAAATGGATGACTATAGTAGACACAACCTTTTTGGTAAATTTCAAATCAACACTGTTTGGGCTGCTTTTGAACTCAAGAAGTAACAAAACTAACCTAAATTACCTGCCAAACAAGTAAGCCCACATCCCCGAATACCAAAAAATAGATATCTACCCAACCTAAAGTTCCAATTAATGTTACATCAAGAGAGTCTAAATTATTGTTGGAATGGAAATATTCTAAATTGCAGTATTTCCTTCAGACCCAGTCAAGTCAGTCAGTTTTGTTTCAAAAACTCCAACAGATTTGTCGATGATATAGGAATTTTGTGTACTTCCATCTACCACCTACCTACTACACACCCCAGAGTTGTACATTATATTCCTCTTAATCCTTGTAAGGTTAGCTTTTTGGTTGCTTAAGGTTCTTCTGAATGGTGCTTTCGACACGACACGATGCTCCAATTAACAGACATTGAATGTGTGTTCCTGTTCCTGTTTCATGTTTGGATGATGATTAGAACGATATGGAAATTTAATTATAGCATACATTTTGATTGAGGGCGTTTGTTTTTGAAAGAGAGACAGAACAGCAATAAGACAAAAATGAGATCTTTTGTTTTATGTTGCGAAAAATTAATGCTGCGAAAAGGTATCCTATTTTCTATGTAAACCGACACACCTCCTCATTAAGAGACATAGAAATGTATAGAAGGCATGATTTTCTTGATGATGAGGATGATTAGAGGAAATGAGCAAGAACAAAAGGAAAATACCTTCAAATCTATGTAGAGTTGTGTACAATTTCAAGAAAGGGCTTTATTTGCAAAAAAATAAAACAAAAACAAAACTTTCTTTTTTTATACCTATGTATTAAAAAAAAAAGAAAAAAGTTTTTGAAAGGAGCATTTTTTTTTCATGATTTCATGATGAGTTTATTTAAGAGAAAGTTTTTCCACACAGTTCATTGAGTTGAGTGTATTTTTTGTTAGTGGGGGGGGGGGGGGTAGGTAGATTGTAAACATTGAAAAGAACCATGACAAGAAAATCACAATTATATTTATTTGTTTTCTTTTATGTCAAGTTGGGTTTTTTAAGGGTTACATGGTTTTATGAGAGGCGGGAGAAACTGCAAGTGGTATGATTAATTAAATTTTTGGTTTTTAATTGGAATTTGTGGGTATACACGTGGTAGTTGGTTTTTTAATTCAAAAGTAGGTAAGTGTGTAGGTAGGTGTAGTTTAGTAAAATAATCGAAAAAAGGCCTAAGTTGGAGTTAATTCGGAGTCCATGAAAATTTTAATTGGAGGTGAATGATAGCATGGCCATTATCTCGAACTTAATGCATGTAAAGGATTATTTGAAATGAATTAAATTCCAAAGAATTTTTTGGTTTTGCTTTTGTGAAGTCCGGTTCGGACTGCCAACTTGCTTCACCAGCCAGCTCGACCCCTAGCTAACTGTCTCCATTTTCGCATGCTATGTTGGTTGAGATCCTCTCTCCCACCTGCGGGCGCCATTCGACCATCGACCGCTTCAACCAACATACCACTAGCTTGGGGGTCAGCTGGCGGCATTTTGTCTCCATTTTCGCAAACGACTTACGGGCGTCACCTGCATCACGGTTCTCCTGTACTGCGTATATAGCCGGATTGTTGAGGTCCATATACCAGCTATCTAATTCGCTTTATCTTTAGAACCGTTAGTTGTAAAACAAAATTTATTGCATCGTTAAATGTAGAGAATTAAATTTTCCAAAACTTTGGTACACATGCCAGAAGTCTATTTTCCTTAGATGAAAATTAGAATAAATTGAAGAAAAAAAAAATACTAAAAACAGAGGCAACATTTATAATACCATTGCTCAATTCATTTTTCGAATAAGGTTCTCAAGTGCACAATTTTTGAAAAAAAAAATGATTTTCAAACTCAAAATTTTGGAATAAAACTTAATTTGTTTTTGTTCAAACTGATTTTTTTTTGGAAATTTTGCGTTTCTAAATTTAGTACTCTTATCAATTTAAACTTATATACTGAAAACTGCATGGTTCTAGAACCAATAAACTTTCTATGATATGAGAATATATCTAAAGCAACTTCGTTGAAATTTTTAAGTGGGGTTTTGTTGGCAATTTGGGGCTTAATACCGATGATCTCTGCAGAGGTTGTGGCGACGAAGATGAGCATGAAGACACAGCTCAGTTTCTTTGTCATTGTCCAGCGCTCTGCCAAACTAGGAAATAAACCCTAGGCAACTGCTTTTTTGGCGAATTAGAAGAACTATCAGAACTCTCTAGCAAGAGCTTGCTGAACTTCGTCAAGACCTCCAAATGGCTAGACGAACCATCGGATTCATAGGTTAACACTTCAAGAAGTTATAACACTTCAGGGTGTCACAATGGATCTACATTGATCTATGTGTGACGGTAACAAAACGAACTGTCAGCCCAATCAACCTAACCTAACCTTTGTCAGCAATTTAATTATTTTGTCAAAAAACTGGTACCTGGGATGGAACCAAATTTTTAGTTTTTTCATAAACGGTTCCTCGTAACAATATCCATTACCAAAATATATTTTCTTGGGTTATTGAAAACATACAAATATTTTTTTGAAAAGGAAATTTTTAAGTGAATTTAAGACCTGCATACAAATTCCTTCCAATTAAAAAACTTTCTGTAAAAAAAAAGTCATTTTTTGAAAAAACGGTTCTGACAACTTTTGAACTTTGTTTGTCAAACATATATATTTTCGTGGTACCTAAACATATTGGAATTTTCAGTTTTGAAGTCAAGTTTTGTTTTTTAATTTATTTTAGCAATCGTAATAATGTATACTTTTAAACAAATATGTATTATTTGGAGTTTTGAAAAAGAAATCAATTTTGATTTAAAAAGTATGTACGAGTACATATATATATTATTAAAAAGCGAAAACGTTACGACCACAAAATATCACAATTAAAAAAGTCTTACTCATATTTTCTCTACCATTTACTGGATCAAATTAAAATTCAAGTATTCTTGTGGACTTACTTTACCATTACCTTTCTAACAATTTTTCAATTCACAATGTGTATGTTTGGAAATCTTCAACTTTTAAAACTTCAAATATAAATGAGTACAAAACCCTAAACCATAAGACGCACTTTACCCTGGGAACTACGTATACATGCTTTTTAATTTTTAAGATTGCTACATACTATTAAATTTTATACCACGATGCCTTAATTATTTGAAGCTTTGCGTATTCATGAAAGCCATTAAACAGGACTTTCGAAAAAAAGGTTGCCAAACATAAAAACCGCAGGTTTGTACCTATACCCAACGAACATAAATCAACTACCTATAGAGCTAAGCCTTTTCATTTTTATTACTTAACGTTAATTCTATCCTCAATAACACCTACATAAACTAAATCACAAAGAATATGAGAAAAATCATTATTTGCAAATTTTACAATCCCTAGCCTTAGGTATAAAAAAGATTTCCCGCTTTCCATTTAGTTAGTATATCTATAGTAATTTAGGAACATTAAAATGGATACCCCTTATGGCAAAAAACGCCATTATTATTATGTTTGTTTTGTTTTTACTCGTTTTGCTTATAAAAAATCATCTAACGGTATGTATGCAATATAAATAATTTGCTTCGCCATGTTTTTTTTTCACCATAATATGCGATGATGACGATGATCCCTTAGCATACATCCGTCAGTTAGATGGAACAACAACAACAAAAAAAGGGGGAAATCCCAAATCTTGTCTTATATTTATGACAAGTAATTCAACATTATATGCATATTACGTTTTCATATGAAGAATGCGTGAGTTTGGGTATAATAGGTACAGTGTGGTTCTCTCAATTCGATTCTTCGTACCCGTGAAACCTGTATGTGTTATCATTTTTTTGGATGTAAATCAAAAAAAATTTCACATTTATTATTCACGTGAAATTTATAAACTAATTTAAAAATTAAGGTGAATTTTTAAAATTATGTACTTAACTACTACAGTTTTTTTTAAATCACTGGGACTGACTCAATTTTTGAAGATTTAAGTGATATTCATAAAATTCACGTGCAATTTTTAAAACTACATTACTTCTTTCTTAATTAAGGCTACGCTATATTCCAGTACGGACCAGGGCCTCATCCAACATGCTTCTTCACCCACTCCGGTTCCTAGTTTATAGATCTGTCTCCAATTTCATATGCCAAGTTAGTTGAGGTCCTGAAGATCCATCATATCTAGCCTTGATAATGGCAATCAATTTATCTAAAATAACCTCCCCTGTGCACAGCAAGCCAAATAAATTCTCTATTGGTACTCTTGAAAGTCTTTTCGAAGTCAATAAGTAGAAGGTGAAACGGTGATCGACATTCAACTGGCGAGCTTCTCTTCGAGGTGATTTTTTTACTCTCTCTAAAACGATTCTTCATATTTTCATGGCTGCTACAAACAGGCCGAAAATTTTTCTCCAGCTTTGGCACCACTTAAAATCTCCTTTCTTTGCTTGGCCATCATTACTTTTTTCAGGAAGGCGTCATGTTTCTCAAGCTCTCTTAATGAGTGGTTGCAGTAGTTCAATTAATGTTGTTGGCGCTGCTGGTGAAAGCTATGAGGGAGAACCCATCAATCTAGCCGGCTTCATGTTCTTCAGTTCTTAGATAGCAGCAGTTAACATTTCTTCTCTACTGGTGGGTAGAGTACATATTCGGGAAATTGTTACTTCGGATGGGTCAATGTACGTTGGGTCCACTTCACTGGCAATAACGTGGTTTCAAACTGCAGAAAAGTAATCCTTCAACTTTCTGTACTCATTTAAAAATAGTAATGCTCCGTCTGTGTATTTTATCAACTAAAAAGCTGGGGATTTCTGTGAGTTCAAACTTCCTGACGATTGGTTCTAAATCACCGAATAATCGCGAAGTGATCAATTTAGTTTGTCTGGCCGTCGATGCAAAACTTGCTTTGTGGCACACTTTTTTTAAAAACATATGGTCCATTCTACAACAAGCAATTGTCATTGCAGAAATGAACAAAGCTTTCGCGTCTGTCTTTGCAACTGCTGACACCACGTTTTCCCATAACAGAAACGTTTTTTGGGAATCTAAGAATTTAAAACAAATGATGAACAAAGACTTCACAAATTTTCCAGTTGCCAAAAAGTGAATATTAGGAATTCTATTACCGGTATTATTACTTAAGATTTACGAACACGGATATTTTTTACAAATAGCCCTATTTTGTAAGACTGTATTGTATTAATAACAAAAAAAAAATCGTATGAAACAATTGTAAAGGAGTTTTTTTTTCGCAGACGCACGTTTCCTCAGTTAAAAAATGATAAAATTACCTTCAGCCCTTCTCTCCTTCCCTCTCAACTACTGTGTTATGTGCTTGAGTAAAATGCCATTACCGTTCTTATCTGACCAACAGTCAAGTCATTAATAAAAATGTCACAATCGCCATTAACGTCCTAGGCCTAATCTTATTAGCACTTCCGTAGGATTTCATAGAACGAAACGTCAAAGTGCGCAAATGTTTGCATTTCGCATTCGTAAGTGAATATTTTCACCACAACATCACTTTCCTTTAACTAGTATAGTAAATTGCTGTGGCACGTGTAAACTTAACTTCCTCAAGTCTACTTGATCCAGTTGATTAGGCACTCGCTATAATTTCGTAATTTAACTTTGACATTTTGTAATTAACAAGAATTCATGAGAAAGAAGCCATCTTGTGGCGTTGTATTTCATAACGGATTAATATTTCAATTAACGCAAAGCAAAACTCAAAAGTCTTCTATAAAGCTGTTTTTTTTTTTTTGTGGAAAACAAAAACAAATCACCAAGCAGACAAACGTGTCGTTTAACAAACAATAAAGTTAGTTAACAAAGTAAGTGCTTGTGTGCTTTTAAGCACAATTTTGAAGGATTTCTTCTAAAAGTTGTAATTGTTAAGGGCGCGGAAATTATTTATGAGGGTGATGGTGGAGCGCTTTGCAGAAGCACTTTCGAAATATCCGTTTGAAGGCGCTAAAACGTTGTATAATTTTGAATAATCTACAAAACGTTGATACATGATGTAGTAGGTATAATGTATGTTAGATCGTATATCTAAATGCGCTTTAGCAAAAGCACACACTATTAACCCATATACATATCTCTCTATAAACGTGAAAAATGAAGTGAACGAGATTCAAAAGGAGGATGAAAATGTGTGAAAGACGCAGAAATATTTCAGTGAAAATGCAAATTTTCCGTATAAAGGATAAAGGGATGCGGGCTCAACATACCAATTTTTGCTTATAACTGTACGTACGAAAGCAAAGCACCGCTTTTTGATGTGATGAATGTTGGTGGAAGCGTACTGGAGTGTAAACAAATCAAATTGCAGTAATGGGAAAAGGGAAAAATATTTATGTGTAAGCAAAGGACTTCCTTGCTTTTGTTCAGACGCTATGCGATGGCCGTACATCAGTTTCAGTATCTATCCATGTTGCAAAACGATATAGTAGTATCGAACGAACCTTTATATGGCTGGTAGCAGTAACGGGCGCGGTGTGGATGGCGTGGCGGAGTGATAAATGAAAAAGGATGATGTCTAGGCATTATGGCCGCTATTTGTGTGAAATGTTCAATATGCATTTTGCTTACATGATGTATGAAATAAAGAATCACTGCACTGTAAGCAAAGCATAATGTAATGAGCCAACACAAAAAATAAAACAGAAATGGGATCATTTCTACAGTTTCCTATAAACACACATTTTTGCATAACGAGGTTTGCGGAGTTGCAAAGAAAAAAAAAATCATGTCGACGCACGGATTGAAGGAGATTTCTTCTTTGCTGGCGTTTTTTACAAAAAGAAACCACTGGCAAAGTTTAATGAAGAATAAAAAACGGAAACCATTAGACTTCTATAGTGAACTATGTATGTACCAACACGCGGGAAATAATATGAAAAAGTCTATTCATGACTTAATAAGGGAGTTAGGTGGGTAATAGTTTGGCCAAATTTAGAATCTTAATAAATAAGCTATTGTACTTATTTTTTTTCCTGATTTTTGAACACAAAAAAAACTGATATTTTTTGTATTGAGTATGTATGATGTATTAAGTTTATGTACATCATAAGTTCAGTCGTTCTGGAATCCGCAAATACTTTAATGATAATAATAATAATAATAATAATAATAATAATAATAATAATAATAATAATAATAATAATAATAATAATAATAATAATAATAATATCAATACCTAAGTATAGTTGAGAAGGAAAAGTATAAGATTTCGCAATCTAAGAAAAACGTTGTAATGGAGAAAATCTTATTGACCAAATAAAAAAAGTTCCTGGAAAAAACGGTGCGGGGAAATAAATCCACGGGAACTAACCCCACTGAGGGATTTAGTTCCCATGCTAACTGGGAATCTAATTCCGAAAAAATGTGTGATTTAAGTTCTCCTTGAGTTTGAAATTAATTCCCACTTTTTAAAAGAAGAAGCAAGTAGAATATAGGAAACTGTTAACAATTTTACTAGTCAAAAACGAAATAAGTTTCATAATGTAAAAGATGATACCAATACAGGTTGTCTTATCCGGTTCTAGGTTATTTTTTAACATGTAATACAACAACAACCCCCGCTTCTCGGGTCCTCAAGATTTTAACTCCCTTTTTCGGGGACACGGTCATAAATTAACAGACTATTTTTACGAAACCCGGTAGTAAATTCCATTTTATTTTCCATGCTTTTAATTTTTTATTTTAATTTTATTCACACTACGCACTGTTTTCTTAAATTGCTTAAGACTGATGTTCGACTGTACTTATCAAAATCGAAAAAGTTTCAAGAATCTGACAACTAACTGTAATTTGAAGCTGTTGTTGTTAGAAATTAGTTCCCTCTTCATATTTTTGAATGTGTACTAAATTCCCATAAGAAATTGGAGTTCGTTCCAACTTAACATGGGAACTAAATCCACTTAACTAAAGTGGATGATTTAAATCCCTCAGTGGAGTTAGTTCCCGTGGATTTATTTCCCC
This sequence comes from Syrphus vitripennis, assembly GCA_958431115.1. Classification (NCBI taxonomy): domain Eukaryota; kingdom Metazoa; phylum Arthropoda; class Insecta; order Diptera; family Syrphidae; genus Syrphus; species Syrphus vitripennis. The sequence goes on along the minus strand of OY288109.1, from coordinate 79,619,841 downwards.
GCACCGGAAAAAACATTAGTTAGGTAATTAGTTCTATTATTTTTTCCAATTTTATTTTTTTTTTTCAGTATTGAAGGTGGAACCTTCCGATAACCAAAAAATTCAAATATTGAATTTGAGAGTTTGAGTCAATTATCTAATCAACTTATTTTTGAATTTAAAAACAAAAATTTTTGATTACATCCTTTTCATTAAAATAATGAATATTTTTTCAATTTGTTTCACTTTTTTATACAGATTTTTATTTTCATATTTTTAAAGGTTAGATTGAGAAACTTCAAATTTATACAGCTGATAGGTAATTTTGGTCTAGATTTTGAAAAAAAAAACGTTTTTTCATTTGCTAAATTTTTGAAGAAAAAAATTAGTTTCTTTGTGTGAATTTATTTGCAAGGATATGTAATTTTGGTCTCCATTTGAAGAAAAAAAAATAAAATTTGGGACAAATAAGTTTAATGTTTGTTTTTCTTCAAATAAATATGTTTTTGATTGAGTTTTTTTTTTATTTTCGATTTTTATCTTCTCAAGAGTTGATTTAAGAACTTCCAAATTGATACTGATCAAGTGCTCATTTTTGAAAAAAATTTGTTCTTTTTATAAATTTTTGAAAAAAATAAAAAATTTATACATGTATGTATTAGGTATTTCAAAAATCGAAAAAAAATATTTAAAAATATACGAGAGTAAAGAAAAAATTGAGAATTTTGATTTTTAAATTTTTTTTAAATACTACAGAGTCAATAGTCGAGCAGTCAAGATTTTAAAATAAAACAAAAATTATTGGGAAATAATTTGTCAAAAAAAAAATAAAAAACCGTAAGAAAATAAGGGAACAAATGCAAACGTTACCTGAGCAACAACGGTTCCGACATACGTAAGGTTCCCGATTTTAGATAAATTAAGCAGAGGTTCTTCTGCCTACGAGTCTTTTCAAATACATAATAATATTTTGATTTTCCAAAATGGAGCACAGTTAGTTAAAATTGCAATAAAAAAAGTTGCGTATACGTCCGAGTTTACAATTTGAACGGGAAAGGTTTTTTTCTCGAACTGGTTTTTCTTTACTTTTTAGAAAATGTATAACAACTTTTGATTGTCATAAGTATCAGTTTTTGCGTTTATTTGGGTTCATGGTACATTAACTAGTGCTGGTATAACAAAGTTGAATTCGATGTTTATTTGTACGTTTGACTTTAAATTGAAATGGGCATCGAAAATTTGAAAACTAAATGTTGAGACCAATTTAAGAATTTATTTTTCGTTTTGAAAAAAATATATAGACAGACGTTGTTGAAAGTGTGCATTTTTTTTTGGGGGGGGGGGGGTATGATATATTTTCCTTGTCTCTGGTGAACTTATAGGGTTAGCATAATGTCACACCTTATACAAATCACCCTGCACAAATGCAAGTACTGATCTAAACATCAGAACTGCACTTGAAAAATTAGAAACTGTCAGTAGCGTTTTCCAGCTTATCTGACCGGATAAAAATGTATAACATTTTTCCATCATAATGACAAAACGTATTTTATTTTAATCAACATTTTTTTTAAGTTTAAAAAAACTTACCCTTTAAGCCCCTCTCTCCAGGTGGTCCAGATGCACCTTTCGGTCCTTGAGTGCCATCTTTTCCATTCAACCCATCCCTCCCATCTCTACCAGGTTGTCCATCTTTGCCATCTTTCCCGGGAATTCCATCTTTGCCAGCCCTGCCCGGAACACCATCCAAACCAGGTTCACCTGGTACACCATCTCTTCCATCTAAACCAGATCCACCCGGAATACCAATGTCTCCTTTAGGTCCTCTAGCTCCAGGTGGTCCTTCCATACCGTCAACTCCCGGCGGTCCTGGTATTCCAACATCACCACGATTTCCCTTCGGACCGGGTATACCTGGCAAGCCCGGTGGCCCAACTGGTCCTTTGGGTCCAAGCAGTCCAGGTGGTCCTCGTGGACTGGGTGGACAGTAATCTTGAGTGCCCTTACAAAATCCTGTGATGATTTTCTCCTGCAAAAAGAAAACAAAATAAAAGTTTTAAAATATAATTTCAATAGAATTTGTGAATTGCTTTTATTTTTTGTTCAAATTGAATCTCACCGGCACTCGACAATAAGTGTTCAAATAAATCCAATCATCACCACCTGGTGCTGCACCTTTATGTCCAGTTCTCTTTCTTATTTCAACATCTTGCTCGTCTAGAACCTTACGATGATTTGGATTGAAGAATTCAATAAATGGCTCAACTGTAGCGTGTTTGAAAAAAAAAAAAAAATAAAAAGAACATGAGATAAAATTCACCATTGGTACCTAAAGTGCATTTGAATGAAAATGTTTAGTTTGAAAACGAAAAAATAAATAAAGCAAAGCTATATCCTTTTTGAGTGATTGGAAGTTTGAGACAACTGCGGTCACTTCCGAGCTGAGCTGAGTGCTTGTGGCCGTGGAATTACAATAAAAGCTTCTTTCTATATATTTTTTTAGCTCCTTTCGATGAAGGACCACAAGTCCCTGGAGATTGATATTGATACGGATGCGGAAATTGCATCGGAAATAAGAGAGCTTCATCACGCTTCAAAAGGAACTTTCCCAAATAACCTTTTATACCCATCTTCAAAAGCGTATATCAGAGTTTGTATTTAAAAGTGTGAGAGTGTGTTTTGGGCCCGTTTTTGATAGGTAATTCATTTTAAAATGAAACATCACTATATAACTTCGTCCATCTTAAGATGGACCCTACTTCTTCCACATAATGTATCACCTTCTCTATAAATTATAAAATAGAAAAATATAAAATAAAGCCTGCAGGCAGATGTGTTGTGTAACGGTGCCATTTACTATCGTAATTTCGTGGAATATAATTGAAATTATTTTGACGAGCAAGTGCTAAGGAAATCATCGCTTTATGTTCAAAACATGTCGTTACTGCTAGGCCACCTATGGGCATCACCTCTGTACATTGTAACAAATAAAGCAAAGTCTCAATAGCCTGGCGGATAGTGTTGCATTTGTGTATTTTTATTAACCTTAAAGAATATTAAGGATTTGAAAAGAAGAAGAAGGTAGTTCCATGGGAGAGGTTGCCACCATCAAGACTTTTGAGGTGCCTTCTCGGTCTTGTCAAAATAGAAAAATTTCAGAATTTTTTTCAGTCTCGTTTTCGTATGATAAAGTTTCGACTTGGTCTCCTCCTGGTATCAACATCTAAATCGTTCAACTGAGTTCTCCGGGAATCCATGTTTACCGCCCCAAGTCTAGTTTTAGCGCAATACATTTACAGAGAGTTCCCCCTACTGGACCAAAGTGATTTCCTCTGCAGGGCGAACATAACAGTGGATTTCGGGAGCCACATTGAGGGGGGAGACATTATAACTTTCAAAATGCAGTTTTAATGTTTTTTGTGTTTTGTGGGCTCCTGAACATTACAACTGCATTTTGACCACCTAATAAAGGTATAATGTATCTCTCCTCCATTAGGCTTCCACAATGGACTGTTAAATTCACCCTGCAGTAGAAATCACTTTAGTCCAACGAATGGAATTGCTCCCGTGGTACAGTTTCAATCAAGAGCATGTAATTTGGTGGGGTTATCGGTAGCAGTAGTAAATTCATTAAATTTCTAACATCCCCAAATCTGCGCCTCAATTGTTTCGTTGGCTATTTTGTGTTGTGTTAAATACAGCTCGTAATATTTATGCTTAGGTATTTTTACTCCCAGATATAATTTGGTAACTGCTGTTTACCTCATGCGTATCTTCCACCACTCTATCACATCATAGTCTTTGTCTCAGAACTAAGCTAAAAAGTTGGCAGTAATCGGTTGATCATCAATTGTAAAGATTCTGAACTATTTGCTTAATATCTAGGACTCATTTTTGATTAAAAAAAACTGACCTGGAAGCTCAATATCTTTTCATGCAAAAAGGCCATTGATGGCAAATGGGGCTTCTCTTCTAACATTGCACACTGGCTGTACATCTCAGTCATAAGACCAGTTTGGTGGACCGCACTGGACATAACGACAAACCTAAGCAAGCTTATCAAAGTCCAAAGGTCAGCTTGTATGTGTATAAGCTTTGCGCTAAGGTCAACCCCTTCGGACGCCCTCGACGTACTACTAAATCTTACACCCCTAGATATCTTTAGCAAACAAGTAGCGGCAAACTCAGCTACGCGTTTAAAAGCAAACTTACAGTAAACCAGTAATCATATTGGCAACACTATCATTCTAAACAATTTCGGATTCATTCCGGATTGCTTAGACTACCCCACACCTCAATTGGTTTTCGAAATTAATTTCCAGACCTCTATTCCATCCAGAACTGCATGGGAGGACCGGAGCATTCTGGGCAATGAATATTTACACTTCTACACTGATGGTTCAAAAACCAACGTAGATGTAGGAAGTGGCATATTCTCGGAAAAACTGAATCTCATTCTTTTCTTTCACCTACCAGACCATTATAGCGTGTTCCAAGCGGAAATTCTGGCGATTAAGGAAGTTTTTTCTTGGCTCAGAGAAATCGTAATATCCAACACGGTTATTCGGGTCTTTTTAGATAGCCAAGCAGCTATTAAATCTCTTGCCTCTGTCACTACGAACTCAATCACTGTCTGAGATTACCAAACATCTCTAAGGGAGATATCTGAACATAGAGACATTCTGGGCAATTGTAGGGCGGACGAACTCGCCAAACAAGGAACAATCATTAAAGAAAACCAACCTCAGATGGACTCAGAGTCAGAGTTATACCTGCCTGGCAACCAATCAAATATGGCCTAGTATAGACTTGAAACGTTCAAAGGGGTTGTTAAATTAAGACACTGCTCAATAGGTAGACACGCAATACCAATGGGCGTGTTCTTCAACTATTTCTGCAGGAGCTGCACGGACGAAGAAGAAGAGGAAACTGTTCAACATCTTCTGTGTACCTGCCCTGCTCTCTCTGCTAGAAGAAAACTCCATCTAGGAGAATCCTTCTATGGAGTTGTCTAGTGAATACGGACGTTTAAAGTCTATCCCTATTCATTAGAAGCTCCGAGTGGTTCGACTAGTAAGTTCCAATCTTTCTAGTTTTGGGCACATAAGGCTCTAAGTGCGTCCGACAGCCATTTTAACCTAAACCTAAACCCTTAGAACCGAATTTATTATTGTATTTAACTTGACTCTCGAATGTTTTTCATTCAACCATCATGAAATTGAAATAAGAAAAAGGGAAATTAATGTTGTCAAAAAACTTTAGATACCTGAGCTGTCAAAAAATTCTATCGCCCACGTTCTGCATTTCACTTATTTTGAATTCAATTGGCGAAACTGAATTCAGGTTTTCCACAATTCACTATTGTGAATTAATTGTGAATTGGAACTTCGAAAATGAAAATGGATGTTTTGCATTTCGTTTTATTCCAATTTCTGAACGCATTCAAATCACATTGTTTATGTTGTGCGAATTGTCTGTGAAATTGGTGCTGCTTTAGTTAGTTTTGTATTCGTAAGAATAATTTATTTTGTTGTCTTTTTTAAGTATTTTAATTGTTCTTTTTTTAGGGGAAAGCATAAGAACATACGCCAAGAAAGAGTATTCATATCATATTCAAATCTCACACTGAGTCATTGTGGGCCAATTTGCACCCTATCACACCTGGTATTCCGTACTTTTCAAGAAAAAATTTTTTTGAATCTGGTTTTTCTGATTCAGTGATTTGTAATTTGATCCACTTGTTGCAAATTGTGCAACAATTTGATTGCAAAACATTTAAAGTTTCTTCAATGATTTTTCAAACTGTGGGCCTTAACAAGGCTATGTCCAAATCATTGCCAATTGATCTTTGATAACTTCCCTCTGCTGCGAACTTATGAATTGGGGGAATCGCTGAAGCTTTTTTATAAAAGGTTCTATTTCACTTAAAACATATAAAAATGTGTCTTTGCTCAATCTAAAATTACCATGAAAACTAAACAAAAACATATTAGAACAAATTCATAGATTTATATTATCATAGCTACTCACTTTATGTCAGGTAGATCTAATACATTTGATTTATCTCTCAAAATTATTCTAATATTTCTTTAGAAAGCTGCTTCCTTTTTTCCATTAAAATTGCCAATAATATTGCATCCATCTTCATAAGCAGCAGAAATTTCCCTTTAGAAACAAAACAAAAATGGATGAAGCCTGAATTTTGGCAGTTCGAAACAATTTCGAAGTTTTCGAAATCAGTCGAAATGTAGAACAAGCAATTTCATTTCACGTGAAACTGAAAGTGATTTCAATTCATTTTCTATCGAATTGCAGAACATGGGCGTATGTGTCTTTTTTAGCTCAGACACGTCATAAAGTAACATAGTCAGTGTTTCTTTTTTCAATCGAAAACATTTAGCTCAGAGCTTTCTCGCCTGCTCGGTGGTGAGCATCGAATAAAATTACGGACTAATGTCGTTTTCAATTGGCAATCTGGAAGCAGAAAAAAGCATTCTGAATGCGTTCAATTGGGCAAAAGTGACAGTTCTGATTCTAAAAAAAAGAGAATTTCTCTTCTGGATTTGAAATCAGAAGCAAAAACAGAATCGCTCACACATTTAAAGATTTAAATGTCGCACTTGATAGATGTCATATTTTTTACATATACAAATTGTGCGAACTATGAAGTGATTGCTTTAAATACTAATACAGTCACACCAAACTTCAAATTTTTCAGAATCGAAAAAAACTGTTCAATTGGGATTCCGAATCGAAAACCCATTCCGGATTGCCAATTGAAAACGACATAAGTGAAGCAAGATTCTGATTGCAACACAAATGTAATTTGACACTGACATAATTAAAGCGCAGGGCTCCAATAATAACGGGCCCATTTTTTTCCGTAAGTGGCATTATTTTGAATATTAAGAACAAGAATAAGAATATTAAAAAAAGCATTGCTTTTAAAAATGTTGTAATTTATTTTTAAAGGTATGAACAAAAAAGCTATATGTATATTTCAAATTCATTGATATATTTTCTGAATTTATTTACATATGTAGATCAAAATCAAAACTCCATAAAATGTACATCATCCAGTTTTGTTGGCAACCCTACCATAAAGAAAAATACTGTCCTCAGATAGAATCCCTATTATTTTGGCTCAGACATAGACAGACGGCAGGTATAGGTTGATAATAAATTAAAACAGATGGAAAATATATTTTCAAAGTGAAAGAGAAAAGATATAAATGAATTTTCTTCGGGCCATTTTCCAGTTTTTCCGTTTTCCGTTTTGGCATGGTTATCGATGGTGACAATATCTACACCGTCCATCGTATAGTATTTGTTGAAAGAGAGTGAGACCACTGTGTCACCTGTGTTATTCTCCTATGATGCGCTCCAAAAGACGCACCATTTGTTCAAGGTAAATTTTTTTTACTTTAAGCGTGGGGACTGAGTTGAGAAGTAGTAATCTTTATTTGACTTTAAAAGGTTTATCCTGGTATACCCAGGTAAACCCTGTGCCCATCAGACATAAGAACACCAAAGACTGAGAATGCAGAAAGAAGGAAAACAATTTTCTTTTCTCGAAGATAAAATTAAATTGGAATGCTGCCATGAACTTCGAGAGTGCAAACGATTTGCTAGCCGAAGGACAACGACTGATTTCTACTACCGCCCCTCCCCCCACCCTATCGTCCTCACAAAAATAAAAGGATACGGAAAAATGCTTATGGCCAACACCGATGATGATGGCGATGATGTAGATGACGATAGTGAAAAATTTCAGTTTATTTATTATTTTTTGTTAATCAAGAGTTTGTGATTCATCGAAATAAAAAAAAAAAAACGATTGAAATACAATCGCCATTCGAAAGGGGTAATAGATTCGTTTACGGTTGGCTTAAAGGAGCAAGGATGATGATGGAAAGTGTGTGTTGTTCAGGCAACCGGCTGCATAGTGGCAGGATAAAGTAATTGCTAGCAATTACATTTCTTCAATTATCCTGGATGGAGTATTCGAAGAGGATGTTCTTCGAATGATTTGGTTGCAACTTGAAAGCAACCGTTGGTACTTGTATAACTGAATGAACAAGATAAAAGATAGATCGGAAATGAGTTTTTAAGAAAAAAAAAACTGAAAAAAAACTTAATTGGCTTTGCGCCAGGTTGGAAGTGCTTAATAGCTTGAGTGTTGATGCAGTTATTATCTTTCTTAGCTGGCGAAAACAAATTGGAATTGCAGAAACGAAAAAAAATTGAAAAATTGCAATATTATATCTTGTTATGAAAGTGGAAAATAAATTTCGTTTTAGAACTATTTACTCTTGTAAGGTGCCATAGAAATTAAGTGCTTTTTGAAGAGTTTTATCTTCATATTATTCATATTTTTTGTTTTGAATTTGTTGTTGATTATTTTTTTTTTAGAAATTCTCACTCCATCCAACTGCACAAAAACACGAGCTAACATTTTTCAAACAAAAAAAAATCAAGGAGTGTAATTTCGTCAGACACTTTTTCTATTAATTGCTTTTTGCAAAAGAAAAAGAACTCAATATCCAAACTTGAAATTCAATCCAACCCCAAACAATCATGATCATCTTTTTGTACCTTTAAAAAAAAATGCGCTCACATAGTCTTTTTTGTTACCATTTATTACGATAAAAGTTGGTTATAAACTTCAAACTTATGTTGCCAAAATATTTTAAAAAAAACCTTTTTCTCATTTTTCATGTTTCTGACTTATTTGTTTTTTTCTTGTCTTGTGTTTACTACCACCAAATTCATAGCTTAGAGTTATAGCTTTTTAAGTTCTCAGTTCTTTGCCATGAGCCATGAAACCTGCTTGTCATTTGGTAGGTAGTCTAAATCAGGCAATTGACTACGACCTAATTTTTTTTTTTATATTTAGCGCGCACTCAAGGGGATTTTATGTACCCTTTACATGTCAGAGACCCAGTGCGAGCTTTAGGTAAGTAGGAGAGGATTTGAAAAGAGATGTCGGTGAACATTAGTCTTGAGTTCATCACAATGAGAGGGAAAGACAAAGCGTGGAAGGGTATTCCACATTCGCGTAGTACGGCTAAAGAATGAATCCCTGTACTTCACAGTACGACCGAAGTTGGGTTCAAGAGTAAACTGAATAGCATTCCTGGAAGCGCGAGTATTACGGTTGAATCGTTTAAAGGGAGGAATGCAACTGGCTATTTCATTAGAGCACTTACCGTAAAAGTAACGATAAAAGAGTGAGAGACAGGAAACGTTACGCCGGTGTTCTAGTGACGTAAAGGCATCGATGATGTTTCTGTCTCCGATCATTTTAAAGGCTCTTCTTTGTATACTGTCCAAGAGGCTTAAGTAAGTTGCTGGAGCACCAGCCCAGAGATGGGAGTTATACTCAAGCTTTGGACGTATATAACTTTTATAGATAATAGCCAGATCAGAAGGGGAAAAGAATTTCTTGCATCTCCAAAGAAAACCTAAACATCTTGCTGCATTTTTGGCGACGGTAAGTATGTGATCATTCCACAAAAGATGGTTTGTGATACACATACCTAAAATAGCAAGCTGATTAGTTTCTTCGATGCAAGTTTCACTCATAGATAATGGCAAGGGCCGCAGGGGGTATGTCTCACTTTAGCGACAGAAGGCAGCATTGAGTTTTCGAAGCATTAAATTCTACGCGATTTTTTAATCCCCATTGTACAATGCTGTCTAAGTCAGAATTAAATGTACTTATCATATTTAGCCGTTTTAGTTCCCCGTCCCAAGAGCAGGGACGGGTTTTGTCGGAGACAAAACAGAACCCTGTGGCATACAGAACAGATCCAAAAGTCGAGCTTAACATTATTCTTTTGGAGCGTGACTTTGACAAGATTCAGTGATATTGTGATGACTCACTGGAAGTTGAAAATCAACTTTCAGTAATCAGAAACTATTCTGCTCCTTTGGCTGGGGCCCCAAGGCCCACATGGACATCAATGTGTACTAAAATACCCAGACATCTCGACGGACATATAAATGCTGCTATGACTAGAGCAAAAAAAACGCTTTTTGGAAACGCTGCCTCACTCGCACAATTCCGTTGTTCCACTAAGGTTATGTCTTGATTAAAGGATTTTTTGGGGGTTGCCAAGAAATGTTCGGACAGAAATTTATTTTAATACTTCAAAAAATGCATGGGATAAAAACTTTTCCTAAGAACGAATTTTGCCAAAAAAAAATGTTGAGAAAGTTTTGATCAAAAAATATTTTGATAGCAGAATAAAAAATTTCAGAACAATCGCGTGCAAAAAAATTGGTTAAAATTGTGAAAAAAAAGTTTTTTTGAAAAAAAAATCGTCCTCAAGAAAGGAATGATTGCAAAAATACAAAAAAAAATAATTATAAAAAAAATACTAATTTGTAGAAAAGGAAATGGTAAATTGGCTGAAAAATTGTATAAAATGTATAAAAAAATTTGACGGAACAACGAACAAGTGACTCTAAAAATTAACTTGGAAACCAAAAACATTTGTCGGTATTTTCTTTTGACCGAACCAATTTAAAATAAAATGCACGACTGGTCGCACGTACTTGCTCCTATGAGCGATAGCATCTTGGTATTAAAGTCTAAGTACAAAAACTAAAAGTCCGGTTCTATGGCAAGAGTACCGTTAATAAAGGTTTTTTTTAAAAATATTTTTTGACTAAATTATTAAGGTTACTTCACAAACCCGATTAAAAAAAATTCATCAAAATCGATAGTCTTAACGGTGCTATGCAGGTACCGTTATTTTTGGAGCAAAAAAAAAATCGATTTCCTTTTAAGCAGTCTCCCCAAAACCTTATGTCCAAAATTTGAATAAAATCGCTTCAGTAGTTTAGGCTGCAGGTCGAGGTAAAGACAGACAGACAGAGACAGACAGAATTGCGGGACCCACTTTTTCGCGTTCTCTATCTGCGTTTGAGTCGCAAGTAAAAAAATATTTGTAACAACATTTTTCAGGCATTCTCTACTCTATATTCCGACAAATTGTTTATGAATTAAAAAAAAAAATCGAAACATTTTTTTTGCTTTTGACAAACATTTTTGGCAGATTGTGTTTTTTGACAATTTTTTTTTGGTATTTTTTCACAATATTTATTTAAAAAAAAAAATAAGGACAAGAATTTTTCAAGGTTGAAATTAAGCATAATGCAATTTATTTAATGTTTGTTATGAAGCCTCCTGTCCTGTCCGGTGACTGAACATACCCTAAGTGGATCAAAGGAGTTTGGACACATTAAGTTTCTTTCTACCAACCAATTATGTAAGTCATTTTCAGCGTTGGTTCAGATGTTATTTCAAAAAAATTAAAAAAAAATTCACATATTTTGAACTATGTACTTTTGACATTTTGTATTCTTCCACTTGAGATCGTATCTTCATCTTTTTAATCAAAAAACTGAAAATTAACTCAATATGATCTCCAGTTAAACAAACCCTAAAGTACCTGTTGGCCATTGTTATTAGAAGACAGTTGTAGGGATGTAATTCATAACATTGTGACATTTTATAAGGTATGACTTTGTCAATTATATCTCCATATACATTAACCCTTGACTCTGAAATGTCACTTAATTTGTAAACCTCTAGGCAATCTGAAACAACCATATCATCAACCTTCCATAAAAGTCGAAATTTATTAAATCTTATAAACCTTTTTAGTAAGGTAGAAAGGTAAACTTGCACATGGACATGAATTGTTATTTGTTTTAAAGGATATATTTTTATGTACTACATTATATGAGTTCACCACATCTCTTGAGTTAGTAGATTTGTTTTTGAAACTATATTTAACTTAAAATAATCAAAACTCAAATTCAGGTATTCCATACCTAACCGACACTCGCATATGGTTTTTCATGATGTAGGATGATGATAAAGATAAATTTCCAAAGAACTTCAGTTGGCATAGAGGAAACTTTTATCTGTCAAATATTAATACTGTATTCAATGACAAAACTTTTGCCCCAAGAATAAAGAGGAGAAGCGTATATGTATGTAGAAAAGGAATTAGAGCATAACTGCTTTTTTGAGCAAATAACAACTTTTGCTGATGCTTTTTCGGATTTAAGCGAATATTTCAATATTGAATTCAATCAAAAATCATCTCGAATTCTCAGCAACAATGCAACAGCAACATATATCTCTATATCCATACACAGCAGGACCACATCAGCCACAATCCTCTTACGAATAATGGAACTTTTTAGGATCCACATTGAAATTGCTTTGTTTTTCTTCTGTATAGAAGGATAAGAGAGGGCAAAATATAGGTAGAGAGGATGTATTCCAATTTCCTTTCCGGTGAAACCCAACTGTTGGAAACTGAGTGTGCATCACATAAACCTATACATAAGTTCAGATAAGTATATAAACACAATGTTCTTCTAACTATACAGATCTTCATAGAGTATTTGTTATCCTTCGATAATAATGCTGTATGTCCTTCCTGAAGGATGGCTCTTAACATGGTTGTTCGTACGATATTCTTGTGTGAATGAATTCTTGGAGCGGAGCGATGCTCTGACGACGAACAAAGAATGTGAAAATTGTTTTGTTTACACCGAATCGTCTCAAATATAATTGACAATCTACAACTTTGTCTGGCTCTGATGGAGTCTGGACCCTCTCTGTAGATGTAGATATAAGTTGCTGCACTTAGGAAGCACCTATATAAGAAAGGGAATCGCCATACGCCGTATACCTCTTCTTACTGACCCATGATCCGTCCATCAGGAGGGTCTTACGTTGCTGTATACAACAGGTCTGCTAACGGTTGCCACCCATAAGAATGTTTTTGCTAAGTTGCCCCGTTTGAATTAAATGGTCTAAATTATAGAATGTAAATTAATTTCTCACCAGATGAAAAAAAAAACCGTAAATCTTCTGCGAAATTGGAACAAAGTGGCAACCCTACTCTTGTATTCAGTACAGAAGGTATATTACAAACAAATAGCACCCTTTTTTTTTAACACTACTGCCCAAGCTTCGCATTGAGAGAAGGTACTTGGGAGTGTAGTTACCTACTTTATCGTACTTGTGTATATACTTACCATGCATTGAAGAGGAGGCGATATCTCTGCGTTTTCGTCTGGCGAAGCTACTCGAGTACTTTCGTTCGTTCTTAACCACTTGGGTGGTTGTAGCTGCAGCAGTAGCATCATCGTAAGGCAGGGTTGTGCTGAAAATAAATGCATAGAAGAAGAGGAAAATGAGTTAACAACAACAACCAAAAAAAAAAAAAAAAAATTAGATTGGAGATGGAGATACCTACTGTTCCGTATTTTGAAAGGATATATAGTTTTGGAAACATTAACACAAATAATAGGAGAAAAGTTTTCGAAAAAAAAGAAAAAAAAATCTAAACAAATATTATAAGAAATTGTTTTGTAAGGACTTGAGAATATATTACTCTTTTTTTTTTTTTGAGCATAGTAAAGGAGATGCATTTGATATAAATGTAATTCATTTTGTCTTCCTCTTTTAATGCTTACATCATTTTTCTACCTGAACAAACATAAAATTTTGATTTGATAGTTGTAGCAGGTTTGAAAATATTTCAGTGTTTCTTGAAGCGGAGTGTTTTAGTATGAAATTTTTATATGTAGGTCTTGCAGTGGCAGCCAATTAAATGTTAGATGAATTTAGGACAACAAGATGTACCAACTTTTTTTTTAATTTTGGCAATGTTTTTGAAGTGAAATTTCAATTAAACTGTTTGACAAACAACTTCCTTTTTTTGTAAGATTATCTTTTCACATTTTCCAAAATTTTCCAAATTTCAGTTTTAAAATTTTGAAAAATGTTATAAATAATTCTTTGATTTAGGCATTATTCCCTTTTCTTAATAATTCTAAGTTTAAGCGTTCTTTCCCATATACATTTTCACGTTTTTTAAAAAAAAAAAAAAAACAAGGAGTAACTAAGGGGAGTAAATAGAAGAATTATTAGAGAAAAATATAAGAAGCCTACTATTCATTAAGTATTTAAATTATTGCTAAAATAAGCCGAAAAAAAAGGAGTTCAAACTCAAACTGAAGATGCCACCTTTACAGAGATCTATCTATTTCGAGTCAATGAGATGAGTCAAATCGCATTAAAAATTGATTCAGCTGTAGTGAGTCAATTATGTATTTACTGTTTTATGCTTCTGTTGCTTTCGTTCTCGACACTGATGTATTGAAAAAATACGAGGTTTTGAACATTGTTTTATAAAAAATTGTTACATCGTTTTTTTTTATACTACTTTCACAACTTTAAAAATATTCATAGTACAACTATGAAGCTGGTATACAAAAAATAAAAGCTTCTGGCTTCAAATTGAAATTTGAGAAAAAAGGAAAAAAATGGATCAATTCCAATAGTATAAGTTGCCCCTATGTTGGACCTGTGTATGGGGTTAGTTGAACCAAGCCCTTAAAAGTGGAAAAATGTTCCAGGGTTACCACTTCTCAAATTTTTTTTTTGGTAATTAAATGTTTTGGTAGTAGATTTAGTTTTTTTTTTGCAAAAAAAATATATTTTGAACAAAACTGGAGAAATAAATAAAACCACCCTGTTTCAAAATACAGAGTTAAAAAAAATTATTTTTTTTTTTCAAAAATCCAAAAAATGTTATTTTGAAAATATTGATATGCAATATTAAATGTATATTTCAGGATTTTGAAAAAAAAAAAAATGCCACTCATAAATTGTCCCAAGAATCTTTTAAAATAATAGCAATATTTTACGATAAATTAAACAGGAGAGACACTTACTTGGTTTTAACGACTTTGGAAGAAGAAATTGGCTTTCAAAAATAATTTTTAGCTTACAAACTTCTTTGCGGCTCTTTAAGATAAGAATCGTAAGATATTTTCATTAAAATAGGCGTACAATTCATCGAGTTTTACCTAACTTCATTTCATTGACAAAATATAAACAAAATTCAAATACCGAGATAAAAATGTACATATTTTGTTTGTGAGCTTTCGGTGCTATCAAAAAACGAGACGAGACAGTCTCACGAGAACTAGACGAGACTAATATCTTTCTTTTGACGAAACCGGACTTCAGAAGTCTCTTTTCCAAAAGAACGTTATTGTCGTGACCTGTCATAAGACTGGATTTTTCGGGTTCTCAACGGTTTGAAGGATTGGAAATTATATTTATACACAAGAAGTCCTATATAATTTTAAGTATGTTGCATATCAATATTTTCAAAAAAAAAAATATTTTTGGTAAATAATATATTATAACTATTAATGCAGCTTACATTCGTCAAATTTTATCAAAAAAAAACTGAAAACAAAATTCTTGTGAAGTAATTCTTTTGAAAAAAAAATCGAAATAAAAATTTCAAAAAATATAAAAAGCATAATTTCCTTCAAAAATACTATCGCTAAATAATATCCGAATATTTTTAATGTTTTATGGAGAGTTAGGTAGATATTATTAAATTTCAAGTAGGTATTAAACATTATTTTTTTATGAAAAGATTCTATTTAAAATAAGAAGATCTCCAAACCGAAACTTTTGTAAGTCGATACAATGCATTCTTGCATTCTTTTGTTTTAACGATTTGACTTCTCAAAATTGCAGTAGTAAAATCTCACAAACTTCTCCTACATTTCATTTCATCAATTTCATCACTCTTTATTTTTATTGAATAATACAGAAACAAGACTTAAAAACAACAAACAAAATGACTTTATTATAAAAAAAAGCATCCAAGACGGAAAAATAAATTAAATAATTTTACCATGAACTTAAACTTCGTTGATATTCACAAAACAACCTAACCTAGCCCAACCTAACCTTACTAACCAACAAAAAGAGGAAAAGAAAACATTTACAATAAAATGCCATTTATCACTATCACTGTTTTTGCTAAAATAAATCTTAATTGCAACACTTTTACCAAAAATAATAAAAACAACAACAAAAAAAACCAGAACCAACACAAAAAAGTCCTCCCAAGTTCTCGCGCACTACAGCAATGAGTCTCTACAAAAACGACCACGGTATTTTCATTTAATTTATAAAACACTTCTTGAAACAAAAAACAAAAATAAAAGAAAAAAGTGTAAAAGAAAATTCCACACAGAAGAAAGAAAAAGACTTAGCTTCAAATGACTGTTAGAAGTTGATGCCGTTTGTCGGGTAATTGGGGAGAAAGAGGGAATGTACGGTATAAGTATGTTTGTGGCTGCCATGCCGTCAAGATAGGAGTACTGAGTTTAGAAGTTTTTCAAGTGGAAAACATTGCCGCATTTAAATATTTTTTGATGTCCGAATGGTTTTCTCGAAATATTTATGTAGAAACCTTTTTGGCCATCAAGGTATTTTATTATCTAATTGTGGCATTGTTGCCAAGGTGTAAAAATAATCGGAGTGCAAAAGCATTGTGAGCCATTTTTCCAACTATAAGTCATGTGTGACCAAAATATAAAAAAGAACTTTCTTGGTGAAGATCAAAAGAACAAAAAATCTGAAAACTATAAACCGGTTTCCTTATTAACTGATGATTTGAGTTTTCTGCAATATCAACAGCCTTTTTTTAGGAGGTAACATGTGAACACAAGACTGTCACAAAATCAGTTGGGTGTTGATGCACGAATAAGAAATTTTTAAATAAATTGACCACTTCATTATCAGTCGGAAATTATGAAACAGTCGACGGGAAGTCCCAAACAGAAGATTGGCCAGAGACCATCATGGTTAATTAACGTACAGCTGCGGTTTGCAGATCCCAAGAAAACACCAGAATGCCTAAGGTACTCAGGCCGCCAACCACTCCGCAAAAAACTTTTCACAAGAATTGAAATCGAAAACTTTTAGTGGACCGTGAAAAACGTTTTCATAAGCGGTGCTGAAAGTAAAGTCAGTCGGTCGCAAGGAAGCCATAGTCTTTGGGTATTTGAAGAATCTTTGCCAAGGATCGATGAAAGGAAACACCTCAAAGCTGCGCATTGCAGAAACTCCAATAGGACCATCTACTGAGTTACCAATGATCTCACAGGTGCCAACAGATCTAAACTCTACCTGGAAATACCATTTTTGCCAGTGAAGTGAGCCCAACGCCCAATGATCAATGACATTCCAAAAAAATTAGACCTTACGAGGTGCGAAAACTGAAGACGAATTTGCGTGCCACCTATTGTAGCCAAGATGGAAGCAGGAACCGTCCTGGAGTGATTAAAAGACCCCCTCAAAGATACACTTATTGGCAAATAAGCTGGATTTTTCGGAGTGGACTATATTAACACCTTGCGATCATGGTCTTACAGTGCTTTTAATATCGATGAACACTCTACCTGTTGCTCTACAATTTCGAAAAGACGTTCGACAGCGCTGTCAATAGAGAATATATTTGGCTTAAATTGCACAGGACGGGCATATCAGATAAATTGATTCCATTATAAAGGCAAAATGTGTTTGATCCAAAAGTCCTGTTCTGCATACAAGAAGGTTGTCAGTGGGTGTAGCTGTCAGTCCAAAGCGGAGTTAGGCAGGGCTGTATACTTTCACCCATATTGTTCCTGTTGGTGATTAGTGATGTTTTTCACGCAGCTTTGTCGAAAGGAAATGGAGGTATTCAGTAAACTCTGTAATCATACTCCAAACACCTTAAGTACGCAGACCACGTATGCTGGCTCTCTCATAGGATTATGGATCTCCATCAAATGACATCAAGGGTGGAGAGCTACGCTGAAATCGTCGGAAAAAAATATCAATTTGGCAGAAATATCGGAAAAGCAAGGGCTGCGTTTGGAATACTGTTCAAAATATGAAAAAACAACTCTTAAGCTTAAAGACCAAGCTACTAAAGTTGTATCCGTATTTTTTTTTTTTGGAGCCCGCTATCACAAGTAAGTTGCTAGCTTTCGCAAGTAGATACCCGTGAAACATTTATTGGACTTTCTGGGCCAGCCGAATTGATGATACGAAAACAGGTCAGAAACCCATCGATTCTATCATACGAAAATGTAAATAGCAGGCTAATGGTATTCTCTTAAGCAGTTAAGCAGACTAGCGAGTTGATCTAGCAGTACTTGCAGAAGAACGTCGAAGAGGAATCACAATAATTGAGGAAGAATTCCAGAGAGATCTGAATAACATCTCCAGAAGTTGTGGAGGCACTAGTCAACAGAGTCAACTGCACGAATGTAATAGATCCGAATACATAAGTAAATACCATTTCTTTATAACAAATATCACAAAAATCTAAATGGTCTCCAAATGAAAATTCCAAAAAATATAACAGTGAATATTTTTGATCTTTATAACCATGATAGATAGCTGAAAAAAAACCCTGATTATGTGCTTTTTTCCAAGTTGAAGTAAAGTTGTACTTTGAGGGCCCGAAATTACGAAACCCAAATAAAATCCTTACCATAAACACTATAACGAATCCATCACTGAGTATTACGAGCATTGCATAGTTTATGTATACAGTAACAGTTTCAAGACCATCAGCAATAGACAGAGAAAATAAGGATGCTGTTGTATCGTACCGCTGTCACAGTTCCGTACTATATATCCCACCTCCTTTTTTTTCTCGACCCAAACCGCGCTAAGAAAACAATTTCAAGGCAAAGCGCAAGGGTATGTTCCCCCATAAATAAAAAAAAAGTATAAAGAAAAAAAAACAACCTAAAACAAAATGGGAAAAGTAATTTCCTCGCTGCCATTCTTGGTCTATTCGGTCAGTGGTTGCAATAGGTGCTAAAGTCATTTACGCCGTACTTGCGATTTCTATGTGACTCCGAGGGTAACGAGGGTAAAAAAAGAAAATCCATAAAAAAACATTGAAAAAATAGGGTTGCTTACTCGCAGAGAACACAACTCTGCTACTTATCTTTAGACAAGGGTTAGGTAAGGTAAACCTATCTACCTACTCTTGAAAAGTTTTTTTTTTCTCTCATAAGCTTCTTTTTGCACATCGTATTCAACTAGCCAGGGGCTATTTATAATTAAACAAATGTATTCATGGACATAGTTTACATAAAGGCGGGTTAAGAATTGTTTAAGGACGAGGACGAGGAGACAGAACATAGGCGACCGACCGTGGCACTTAAAAAAGAATGCATTCTAACCCAACACGATTTCGCTAATTAAAATTGTACCCTTAATTTGAGTTAAGGGTAAAAGGGGTTAGATAAGTTAAGCCACAAGAAGAAGAAGACTTTTTAGCCAGCGCAATGGTATTATTCACATTAAGCCTTTATATTAATTTCAACGAGACAACTAGTCGCACGAATTTGCTAAACTTTTATCCCGCAGTTTTTTTTTATAATAACTTTGTTTTAACCAACGACAATGTTTTCGACCTTAGACTTAATATTTTGAATTATTATTATTTTTGGGTATTCCCAGGGGCAGTTATACCCTTTTTAATAATTAAGGAACCTATGTAGCTATTAATTATTTTATTAGAAAATATAGAGCGCACGACATACATACATATGTACGTACAGGGTCGCAGCTGTGTGCTCTGATAGAACTCTCTTTTAATGTTTCGGAAGTTCCGCTATACGTTGATCTATAATAGAAATTGATTAATTTTGGAAACTTATAAGCTGGCAATGTTTTGTGGTAAAAAAACACATACATACATATTTGATTAAACATTGTTTCTTTTCTATTCTATATTATCTTGCGAGGCGGGTTCAAAATCATTCTTCGAAATAAATAAATAAAATGTTTGAAAATAAAAACATTCAAGCTTCGTTTTTGTATATTTTGAATGTTTTCGAGAAATTCAAAGGCTTGTTCTACTGGTCATTTTAACATTTATATGGTAAGTACCGATATTTTTTAATCTTAAATTTCGTTGTTGTGCAAAATATTTTAAATAACATTAAAAACTAAAAGTCACCAAATATCAAAAAAAAAAAACACTAAAGAAGTTTTCGAAATTTTATATTTTCAAAAAAAAATTTAATTTATTTTTTAATTAAAAAAAATATTACTTTGAACATTTTTGTATTAAATAGATATTAGATAATTAATAATTTTTAGATGCTTTTGGAAAAGAAAAAATATCAAAATTTCAGAAAAGCGAAAATCAACAAAATGGGAGGTAATACCGTCCTTCATTTGTTTTAATATCTACAAACATTTTATTAAAAGGAAGTCAACATCAAATGGAAATAATTGAAATTTTTTTTTTGAAGATTTTCTCAAAGACCCAAAAAATTTAAATGGCAGATACCGTAATTTTTGGTCTTAAAAAAATGGAAGAAACCCATAAA
Organism: Syrphus vitripennis; assembly: GCA_958431115.1. Taxonomy (NCBI): domain Eukaryota; kingdom Metazoa; phylum Arthropoda; class Insecta; order Diptera; family Syrphidae; genus Syrphus; species Syrphus vitripennis. The sequence goes on along the minus strand of OY288109.1, from coordinate 79,599,615 downwards.
ATGGCGTCCAAACCCTTAAACGATATATACTGCGGAAACCCAAACAGACCCCTTGACAAACAGGAGGACAGAATTGCGAGACCCACTTCTTGCTTTAGTCAAGTTTCTTAAAAAAAATCGAATTCGAATATTTTTACGAATACAATACAAGTCTTTAAGTACCTAGAAGAGACCGGGTCAGAATTCTGGTTTTTAAAAATTGTATTTGTTTGAAATTCTGTTTTTTTTTCATAATCATTTTTTTCATTAAATTCAGTAAATGTAAAATTTCTTATCAAAATTCTATGAGTGCAAAAATTTGTTTGTTAATTTATTTATTTTGATTTATTTTTCATTGTTATTTACTAACCAACTACTAATATGATTAAATATACTTATTTATTATTATTCATATTAACCTTATTCTTACTAATCTTCTTCATAACTAAGGTTTTGAAGATTTAATTTTATTCGAGCCAAATGTACCTGCCCTTTTCGATTCACATTGAAGGTTTTGTTTGTATTTTCCTTCAAAATTATTACCTTAACTTTATTTAAATTCAATATATTAATATAATATATATATTATTAAATAGAAAGATATCATAATATGTAGTATATCAAATCTCTATATGTAAACTGTGCGGTAGCTTACCAAATGTAATTTGTTAATACGAAATAAAGATCTATCTATCTATATCTGTTTAAGAAAAACTTCCATTTAAATATTAATGAAATGAAATATTTCATCTTAGTAATTTTTTTTTTTCAAAAAGCCGTTAAATCGGATTTTTTATTTGCGATTTCTTCGGTTTGACGAATTGCGATAGAAATTAAAAAAAAACAACAATTTCTTCATAATCTTTAAAATGTTTCATATGAAAATTTTCTCAAAAATCCAAAAAATATTTTTGAGAAAATTTGTTTTTGTTTTTGAAAATGGTATATTTTTTTAATTTTGAATAATTTTTAAATGCTAAGAATTTGCATACCATTTTTTTAAATGCTTAATAAATTAAAAATTAATTTAATTTTTTTTTTTCAATTTCTTTTATTTATTTCGATACATCGAGTATGAGCTCATACTTCCTAATTGCCTTATTTCCGGAATAACATGCTTTTGTATAGTTTTCCTGTTTTTGTATTTTTATTTTTTATTCTGAAGAACCCACTTTGACAAGGAATCAAGTATACATACGATAGATGCAAGTTGGTCGTTCATTTTGATTTGAGTAGAAAAGTACCAGAAAAGTTGTAGAAAAAACTGATAAAATTACCAAATTTGAATAGGTTTTTGAGGATCGTGAAAGGGGCGTTGTTATGTAAATTCGATTCTTTAAAAATAATCAAACTCAACCGAACAATATCAAATATTTAGAACTACCCAGAGTAAAATTTCGTAATTTAGTGGAATTTTCTAGTCCAAAAAATTACAACAAAAGCTTCTTTTTAAAACTCATCCAGTTGTATTCGCCCAAACTAGTAGTTGTACATATACATGTTTTTGATTGTTGGCAAATATTTTTGGTTTAAGATTAAAAGTTTTTGAGTTTAAGCTTTACGAACAGAAAACAACTTTCACATTTAGCAAAATACAAAATTTTAGTAGTCTCTAATGTTAAAATTTAAAATTCTTTAAATGTACGTATAAATACTTTTTTTATTTACTTGTTCTTTTTTTTTTAGTGTTTCTTAATGTTCCCATCTCATCCATGATATCATGCACAGCTGTGCATTTTCTTCTCTTTGAAACTTTAAAACCTGCCCAAAAACTACATATATACCAAAGCCAATTCACATTGGTGCTTGTTTTAGACAAATTTCCAATATCCCGAAGGCAATACCTACATCCCTATTTGTCCAGAACAGACACCACAAGGGAAATTAATATTGCTTTTTCTTAAATTTTATTCATGCATTTAAGAAATCTTTCTGTCGTATACATTACTTATGGAGTTACCAACTGTAACTGCTTTTTAATTTTATAACCATAAGCATTTCCTCCTGAAGTAATTATGGCATGAGCATTAATTTAAATTACATAAATGTGTTTATCAACAAAATATGATACAACCTGCAAATATGCATATAAATCAGATTTATGCATTTTTCATTCGCATTTATGCTAGAAATTTAATGGTTTTTCTTGATGTGCAAAAATTGCCAATCTACGTATATTTCTGCAATAAAATTAAACATATAATTTATTAATCTTTATTTTTCTCACAAAATCAAAGCTAAGCTATATGTGCAGACCAATATTCCTCAGGGCTTCAAGCATTTCTCTTCTTCGTTTGTGAACCAAAAAGTCATTATTGTGGTCTAAGGACCAAAACGGCTTTCCGCACATAAAACTCAAACCCAGACAAACAAAAAAAAAACACCCTCTCTTTCGAATCCATTAACTTATATCAGTAAATATTTGTAAAGAGTAATAAAATATACATATTTTGCTTATGTAACTGCTATAAGCAGACCATAAATAAAAAGAACACAACACCAAACACATTAAGCATTTAAATTGTATTGCTACACGATTTCCGTTCCTTGCCTTTCCTTTACCCCACCCACATATACTCGATTCCAAAAACAAGCGTTAAAGGCTTACACGGTGCGTCGGCTTGGTCTGTCGTAGTCAGTAAAGGTGTACCTCTCTTACACCTGTTACTCAAATTTATGGACATTACCCAAACGACTTCCTTTTGGTTTTGGTTTCATTTCCATGTTGTCGTTCCTTAGATCTCTATAAAGGCCAAAGGATCTAACAGCTATGAGCTTTGTTTATGCTAATCCGATATTGAATTGCAATGAACGCACCAATCGAAATAAATATTTGTTATAGCAAATAATATTTATTTGTTTTTCATGTTATCTTTGGGAATGTTGAAATTAAATCAGAAAATAAAAAAATAAAAAAAAGGATTCAAACAAGGGTCGTCTGATGGCTCTAGGAAATGAAGCTAGTTCTTGTATAATTCTGCTGTAGAATTTTGACCATGTCCTGTCCATGTTTTCTTCATGTGTATATGGCTAGAGGGTTATATATTTTCCTTTTTGAATATACTCGTGTGTAACTGTAGGGTAGTGGGAGTTAACTGATAATATTAAGTCAGTTTGTAGATATTGACCAAAATGTGTTTCATTTCATTCCATTAAATTAAATAATGTAATATGCATGGACACGGGCAAAATGGACATGAACAAGAACATGCTTCCCCAGAGAACCAGGTGAATATAATATACACCATAGGTAGGAGCTTCTACATAATCACAATTATTCACTAAATTCAATTAGTTATATTGAAATTTGAATCTGTGTTTACAAATCCTTGCCACTGGCCATATAATAATATTTCATTGGTGTACCTAACCTAACCTATATTTTCATAGCCAGCCTTTGTGCTTCTTCTTTTTCAAACTATAGAAATCAAATAAAATTGAAATTTGATAAAGCCGATATAAATATTTGGAATAAGATTTATGTCTTGCTTGTTTCAACTTATTTCTATATAGCTTGGAAGAAAATCAAAAGAAAGTCCTTTGAAGAGTTTCATATAAGATTCAAGTTCTTGGAATTGTTATGAATTTTTTGAGAAATGAATTCGATAGGGTTTACCATCGATCGCTTTGGTTTACCTACATACATATATGTGTTCGAATACAAAGTAAGTGCGTACATTTATGTATATTGAATTAATTTATTTTTCTTTATTTGATAAGACTTTGTTGTTATTATTGTTTGATATTAATTTTCTAATAAGCATAATAACAATGGAATGGTGTGTGGGTCGGAGTGTTATGAATCGTTTCAAAGAAAATAACGAGATATCTTTTATTTTTTTGTTTTTTCTTAACCATTATGGAAGGATTAGTAAAAGATCCCTCCATAGGACTAACTTCGAAGAAAAAAATTAAATATAGATATTTCTTATGTGAGTGATTTTTGCGAAATAAAATGTTTTACGTTAAATATTTTTCATCGAACTGTGAACCAACCCAAAGTGAAAAAAAAACATTATTCACCAGTACTTTTTTTGCGCAAAACAATGTCACGAAAATATTTGTTTTTCACACTATCTCCATGCATTTTTTCAAGAACCAAGCAAAGCATTTTCCACAACTTTCTTCCCAATGTTTTCTTTTTCTACTAGATTCAAAGAACGAATCCTTTTCGTTTTTTTTTATCCATTTTATTCCAATACTACACCAAAATATACTTATTGTTTAAAAATTGCAATCCTTGAAAACTATTTTTAAGTAAAGACCTTGTCTAGTCTGATTAATGTCTAGTTGACGAAATATTAATTTTTTTGAGTAACACTTGTAAATTCCAGGCTTAAAGGACGAATAAAGTTTTTTTGAAGAATTATTTTATTTTAGAAAAAAAAAAATTATTCAACATATTTTTCGTAATAAGCCGTACTAATACTAATGCACTTGAAGCAATTTATCAAGTGTCGTTCCCGTTTACGAGAAAATAGGAATGATTTTTTTACAGTTATGTATGTATATGGGAAGTACAGTTATTTTTAAAATAAAATTTATTTTTTTTTTCAAACTATGAAAGGTATTATAAATCGTTTTGTACCAAATTTAAAAAATGTGCCGTTTTTTAAATGCATTAAAAGTTTTGAAAACAATCAGATGAACAGTTTTATTAAAACATCGAAAGTAAAAAAATAATTCTATGGAAGATAACGGCACATTTTGGAATTTTGTTTAAATTTAAAGTGAACTGAACCAACTTCGATTTTAATTTATTGAGCCATTTTCGAGAAAAATTTGATTTCAAAAATATGTATGGCAGGTACGGTTGTTATTGGTATTAAAAAAAATCAAAAAAACATTTTGGAGAAACGCCCCTAAAAACATTATAAAACAAACTATGTACTCATATTTAAGCATCTACATATATACATTAAACCAAAACTGGAAGTGGGTCGAATTACTGTTGTTTTTTCAAAATTCTGAGTGGTCATAGTTTGGTACTGTATAATTCTGTAAGTCATTAGCACGGGATATTTTTTAAGATTTATAGGACTTTAAGTTGGCAACATTTTTTTAACTGTCGGCCATTTTGAGTATTAAATGTTTAGGTTTGGTATTTCAGCATGAATAGACTGACGCCCGAACAACTCTTCCAAGATTCGGTGAATGGACCCAAAACAAGCTCACTTTTAGTTGAGTGACTACGTCAATAAACAAACTTGCCGTATTTGGAGTGAAGATAATCTTCAAGAGTATGTTGAGATACCGTCACTGACTGTTGACTGAACTTTACAGTGAATAGTGGAGGACAAAAAATGTTGGAAAAAGTGATCGAAAATCGGACCTCTACTTCCGAGCCAGACGTGGCTGTCATATGCCGGAAATCATAAGGTTTGTTGAATGACGCTGTTCCGAACAGTTTGGAACAGTTTAGAACAAAAAAATACAACTTTTTGCTGTTCAGTGAGAAATATTCTGTTCCAAACTGTTCCGATTTGCTTTTCAGTGAGTCTGTCTTGAACTTGCTTTTTAGTCAGAGTTGACTAGAACAGAAACCATAACTTCAGACGACTGTAAATCAGTAACAATAAATTATTCACCCAATACGAGTCGCAATATACAACAGAGTCCTCGTAAGTATACCTACATTTATGTTTTGTGACCAAGCTCAGAGAAGATAAGGAAAGGGCTTTGAGCTGATTTAACAATTCATTTGTCTATTACAATCCGTCTGTTGTTTCTCATGTAAACTGTACTGTTCTGCTCTATTGTGCTCTGCTCTGTACTTCAAAGTACGGAATTAAAAAAAAAGTATTTCAACCAGCCAAAAATTTTAACATACACTATTTTGACATACAGCATTTCGACCCCAACCCGTCAAAACTATAAACCTGAAGTCATCAAATGATTTTCATCAAAGTTTTTTAAGAAACTCAAACGATTGTAAAATTCATTATTTTAAAAGAATTTCAAATTTTGTTCAAGTAGAGAAGAAACCAATATTTTAAAGTACCTACCTCACCTCTACTTTGAATGATTTTATAAATTGACTATCAGGCAATTTGCAAAACTATGTAGGTACATGCTCTTTGCAAAACTAGAGTGAACATTTTATAATAAGCTGTTGGGTACTCGTACCTCAATTTATTCGACTTCGAGTAGATGTACAAAACCAAACTTTACTCAACCAAAATATATTATGTAAGGACTGTTAAGTGTACCGAGTGTAAGTACCTTCTCACTTACACATCATGCATAATTTACATCAAAAACAAAAAACATCCTGAAGTGCTTTTAAATTTACAAAATATTTGCGATATTCAAAAAATTTTATGAAAATATTTTTAAAGCCACTTTAAAGTGCACTCTCTCAATGTAAAAACCACTCATAGTTAAGTATGATAATATATACATAGAACAAGTACTCACCTTTCATATTTCCTAGTCAATGTGGGTGGAGATGAGTAATAGCTGCTGCTGTCACTCAACAGGACTTGATTATCCCTAATTATCTGCATAACAATCGATCGGAGCACTTGCTTATTTTCTAACAGTTCATTGCGAAAATTCTCTCTAAACCATAACACATCTGTTTCACTGTTCACGTGAGAATATAAAATCACTGCCATCGATGCTACACATAATAAAATAGCACCGAGGAATAAATGCGAGCTAGCAACTTCAGTGGCGGTGGCGGTAGCGGTGGCGTTTCCACCGCCAACATTTCGAATTTGTTTTTGATTTTGATTTCGATTTGCAGCGGCTATTTTATCAGGGTCTTTATTTACACATTTGTTATTGCATTGGCATGAGACACGACCGACATTCAAAGCATCCATGTTCAATAGTTGGATTCTAGATTCCAGCTTCGTGTCATCGGTGCTACCACCAATCCCACCAACATCACCGCCTCCTCCTCCGCCCGCGCGGACATGATGGTGGTATTTGTTTTCACTTTTCGTTTTCGGTCCGTGGAAATCAGCAGTGGTGGCCGCATTCAGCGCATTACTCCGACCGGAAGTTGTTTTTGTTGTTGTTGTTGTTGTTGCTGATGCTGATGATGATGATGGGAAGGACATTGTCGACCCCATTCGCAATTGGTTGTCTGTCGGTGTCGCCATTGCCATTGCTGTGGATCTTTCAAATACCGTTGTTGATGCTGATTCTGATGCTGATGATGTTGCTGTACTTTCTGTCGGTGTTGTTGTTATTATTTGTTGGACTGCTGATGATGATTCGTGTTCCTGTTCGTATTCGTGTTCGTGTTCGTGTTCGTGTTGAGGTTGAGAAGAAAACTGCTGGAGCTGTTTTAGTTCGTTTTTTCGTTTGGACGAAAGCCAAATTTGATTTAAAGCTAGAAACATTGTTTTTATATTTTTTTGTTCACTTTTTGCCTCATTGAATTATCTTTTTTTTCTGTTTTATTAAACTAGGGTATTTTTTTTGTTGATAATTTTTTAAAAGTTGCAGAAGAGCTCTTAATGTTTATTTACTTTTTTGTGTCTGTTTCGGCCTGTTTTTTTTTTTTATTCCAGCTCACTGGATCTGCATCTAGCTGATGGTATACCTACCTATATGCAAACAAAATGAGGGTATAAGAGATTGGCTGTTGAATGGTGATTTAATATAATTAAATATGAATAAATCATAGCTGGAGTGAGTGTGATGCAGAGTAGGTATAGAGAAGCCTCTTTAATAGCCTCAAGACTTGCTGATGTTTGCTTTTTCTCTCTGTCTTCCACCCCCGGATACCTACCTATACTGATTTTTTGTAATTAATGAAGAGTTTCTTCCAACGATACGGCACCAGATAAAATAATTTTTTTCTTATATTTCACGTGGGAAATAAACGGAAATGCAGTAATAAATTTTAGATGATGGACGGGAATACAATGTCCACCTTATTCCAGTTTGTCCTGTTTGTTTGACGTAAATGTATAGGTACGTAAAATAGATGTGAAAGAAAAACTTTGCAGCACCAGCTAGGTACCTATACATATTTTCCTATTTGCTTTCTCAGAATTTATTATCGTCCTTAAAGGTAGTTTTTTTTTTTCTCTTTAATTTTTTGCCTTTTTTTTATTCGTTGGCGGTAGATAAGAATGAATGCCTTTATTTAGGATGTTGCAATGTGAAGTTACGATGGTAGCGGTAGAAGAACCAAAAGTCTTGAAATGGCTTTTTGTAAAACTAAAGAGAAAAACAGTACTGAAGGAAATATTTTTTTTTAGAGAAAAATTGTTCTTAGGTTTCTTACAATGTAATTTGAGTTGTAATAAAATTCTAAACCTAAGTCAGGAGGTATCGTGCGAATACTCTTTTTTTCTCTGTTTTGTGAGGATGCTGTTTTAAAGTTTATGCATTCAAACTTTAAGTCAATTAAAAACAAAAATATGCAGACAAATATTTGCAGCAAATTTGCTGCCACGCTGTTTTTTTAATTAAGAATATAAATGAATATAAATGTAAAACAAATATTGTTTTTGTACTTCTGAAAGTACTTCTGAAGGACTTCAAAGAGCGCTTAAAGTAGCAAGTGTCGTAAAAAACAGCACTGTATTTAATTTTTAATTTTCTCAAAATAAAGGAGACGTATAAAATCATCTGATTTCATTTTTTGGTTTATAATAAGTTGTGACAAAAGGTTAATGCCCTCGCCGTGGAGGGCTAATTTTCAAAAAAAAAAAAAAATATTTAAAATAGAAAAAAAAATGATTGCCTGATATCACGTCTTTAAAAGCCAAAAATCTTTTTCCTTATTTGCAAGTTAAATGAAGTTGTTTTATGAAAATGTTTTATAAAAATAAATATTCAAACTCAAAATATAAAAAAATATGTATTTTTTTGTTGCAACTGTTTTTTTGAATTCTATGTTTTCAAAACCATTTTGTTCACAATATTCAATGCAACAAAAAATTTATGCAAACCAATTGAAGCAAAAACTAAAAACAAATCGAAAAAAAGCTTTTTTTCTGTCAGAGCCTCAAAAATACACAAAACAATTTTTTTAAAAAGCTTATTTTTCAATTCTCTACTCAAATTCTACAATTTCTGTAAAAAATTGAGAAATACAAATACATATTGTATAACCTTTAAGACAAAATAAATCGAAAATTTAAACAAGATGATTTTTTAGAAGCCTCAAAAATACGCAAAAGCTCAATATTTTGATTAGATTTTTGTTTCTTGGTGATAAGTATTTCCGAAGGATTTTCAAACAAAAATATATTTTACTCAAAAAAATCCATAACGCCGACATAACAATTCAAAGAAAAAAATTGTTAGGAAAATAAAATGTTTTTCATAAAAAATTGGAAAAACCAAGTTTAGGTAGGTACCTAAATGTTATACAAATACAAATTGGTCAAAAAATCAATTGTGGAAAAAAGCTTTGTCGAAAAAAAATTCATCAAAAAAAACTAAAAATGGTAGGAAAAGATTGTTAAAAATTAGAAAAATAAAATTTTGTCCATAAAAATCTGTGTAAAAAAATGGTCACAAAAAAAATTGGTTAGAAAATATTGATAGAAAAAACCGTCAATAAAAAAAATCAACTTGGTCGAAAAATAAATTGTGAAAAAAAAGTTGTGCCGTTCTCAAAAAATATGGTTAAATAAATGCCGCAAAAATTTGGAAAAAAGACAAAAAAAAAATACTTGAAAAATGCCGAAAAAAAAAGTTTTGAAAAAAATTATTTGTAAAAAAAAACAGTGCAACAAAAAAAGTATTTATTTTCTACACAGCACTGTTCTGATTTTAGAAGAAGGACATTTTCTTAGTGATTGATTGCCAGTGTCGCCGTAACTTGTGTTTAGAAACAATTGCATTTTATATTCGAAGTATAAGAGAAATGCTAAACAAACATCTCTCTAAAACGAAGACGGTTAGGTATAGGTATAGGTAGGTATATAGGTGAATGCATTATTCTGACCAATCTTGATAAAGAGTTGAGACATTTCAGTAAAAATGTTCAGCATATAAAATAGAGCAAAAGGGAAAGGATAACATAGTAAAAATAAATTTACTTCTTTTGAGTTGTTGGGATAACATTTTATGTGTATGTTGGAATTGGGAGGTGTGCCAAATTCATGTTATTAAAATAGTCTTTTATTGGCTGCACTTTTAGAAGCTTGTATTTTATTTATTCCATGTTAGTACAATCTACAATATTGAAGTAAATAAATTAAAGTCGTACTTTGTATCAAATAAATTAACATATTATCCTAAGGTATGACTTTGCTCATATCTTAGGACGTAGGTATTATAAAGATTTTTATTTTCATCATTTAAGCAAGACTTTTGAAGTGTCGTCTCGGTCTCTTCAAAATCGAAATATTTCAGCCTCGTCTCGGTCTCGTTACCAGCCGAAACCATAACCTAGAGAGAAGAACACCGTCATTTTTGATTTTCAAACAAAAACAACATTTGTGCTCAGCCTATGCTCGAAATTTGTGTTAGTTGGCATGGTTTCCAATTTTCCGAATTAATATTTATTTCAAAATTTGTAAAAAAAAATATACGAATTTTGAAAAAAAAATGTCCATACCAGATTTTGCACAAAAAAAAATATTTTACTGGTAAGCTTTATTTATTTTTTTGATCTTTCAAAAAAAAAAAGAGCTCGTGCCATCAGATCGCGTTTTTAAAAAACGTTATTTAAACAAAAAATAGGTATGCAGATAATTTTTTATATAAGTACATAGAAACAAATTGTAACTTGGAGTTTTTTTATAGCATTCCTGGAAGCGCGAGTATTACGGTTGAATCGTTCAAGGGGAAGAATGCAACTGGCTATTTCAACAGAGCACTTACCGTAAAAGTAACGATAAAAAAGTGAGAGACAAGAAACGTTACGCCGCGCCGCCGGTGTTCGAGTGACGTAAAAATATCGATGATGTTCCTGTCTCCGATCATTTTGAAGGCTCGTCTTTACTCCCCTTTGCACAATGCTGTTTAAGTAGATTATTTGATTCGAATTATGAAATTTACATATTTTGTCATGCATTCATTTTCCTGCAATTTCGTGCGATGAAGTCATGCATTTTATTTTCTATACAACTGAAATATCATTCAATTGTCCGTCAACATCGATTTTCAAGAACCAATAGTCTTAGAGACAAAGGATCCGTTTCAAATTGTCAAATTTTGAATTTTCCTCAAGGTCATGTTGCCATATGATATCTTTAAAAATCCCTATAGAAATAAGCTTGTCCTATAAATCCTTTAATCCTTATTTGGAAAACCCTTTTTTATTTTCCTCAAATAATAATTCTCCTATGTCAAACACAAACACTGTGCAGTATTTAACTTTCATTAAATATTTAAACTGCAGAACACAAAAATATTTTTTCAGTTGAATAAATTATTTGAGTAAAAATTTTCAGCAACATTTTATGGTTAATTTAATATTTATACCACAAAAATCGATTGGCTGAAAATATCTTTAATACTTAATAAATTTAAGTGCTTTAAAGTAGTACATTACAACATACATGTGTACATATGTATGTATGTATATGCATGTGTATTGTGTATCCTTCATAATACACAAGTATAATATTATTTTCATTAAATCAAATTCTTCCTCCAGTATATCCAATCAAAATCATACAAAATCGAAAGCAAAAAAAATATTAATAATTTTGAGCGAAAAATCAACAAACACTACTTATTTATAGTTGGCATTAAATTATTATACAACTTTAAAAAAAAACTTATTAAATCAACTTGCGGTTGATAGCAGGGTTCAAGGATGTACTTTCCTCTGTTTTCCATTGTTTAATTGAGCAGCATACGATAATGATAATCTGATTATATCGAATATTACATTTTAAATCCATATTTTATATGATTTCGAGAACATTGTTGGAATTTGAATATATGTACTTATATTTTCCAAATTTTAATTAATTCATTGATTGTTTCTAAAACAAAAATATTTTGTTGTTCCTAAATAAATTTTCTCATCGAAACATTGAAAAAGCCTTTGCTAGTCTTTTAAAAATCTATATTTGCTGCAAGAATAACTTCGAATCAAGTCAGATAATTAATTATGATTTTTTTTCAACAACAAAAAAAAACCATACAAAAGATGAGTGAGATTCAATTTGATCGACCAACTTTTTTGGAGAATGATTCTTTATTCCTCTAGGCTAAATCCACTTTCGTTTTCATATTGATAGGTTTTAACCCTTTGAAATGAACATACTCAATGAAGTAATTATGGCTAGAGTTGGGCACTTTAGTTCACTTGAGTGAGCGACAAATTTAGTTCAATTTACGCTACTGAACTAGTTCATTCATTTTAGTTCAACATAGTTTTGACAAGTACAAACAATAACAAAAAAAACCTAATTAGAATTGCGTCCAACGTCATTAAATTTAAACATGAAAAAATTACGAAGTTTGTAGATACCTACATAAACATTTGAACAAAAATCTATTATTTTATATTGGGCCTGTTGTACAAATATTTAAAATGTGGTTCAGCACTTCTTATCTTTCGAATTTGGGGTTTAGCTATGGTTCAAGCTACATAATTCCAAGCATAAACCAGCCTTTCATCACAATCATCGGTTCGACAACCGGAGTCTGGTCCTGGCCTCCTTCAACAAGTCTCTCCACCTATCCCAGTCTCGAGCCGACGCCAGCGGCAAGCATGGTCTAGCACGCTGCCGTCTACCATATAATGTACCCCAAAGGACTTTCCGAGCCGATTCCTCTTTTCTCATGCGAGCCCTGCCACCAGAGTCTACCGAGATTAATTTTTGTCACTATGTCTGCTTCAAGGTAGATTGCGTACAATTCATGATTGTACCGTCTCCGGAATCGTCCTTCCTCCTTTAAGACTTTTCTCTCGAACACGGCTAAGAGGTCGGAGTGCCTTTTGCTAAGCACCCAAGTCTCAGATCCATACGTGAGTACTGGGAGGACGATGGTCCTGTACAGCAGCAGTTTTGAAGTTATGGTGAGATTTCTGGATTAGAAGAGCTTTGACAGATTGTATTTAGAAGGCTCTTATGGAATTGAGCAGCCGCCCGCGTATTTCTTCTTCTATATTATTATGGGCTGCTACTATTGACCCAAGGTATTTAAAGGATTGTACCACTTCAAATTCGTGCTCCGCTACCTTGATTGTTCTTCTCGCATTCGACGCCACCATTTACTTTGTTTTACTTTCACTAATGTGCAGCTCCAGATTTTGTGCCGCATGCTCGATCTTAATGAAGGAATCGTGTACAGCTTGTTCGATTCTTTCGATGATGTCAATGTCGTCTGCGTAAGCTGGACCTGTTGATGACGCGACGGTCCCTCTTGAAACCAGCCTTTAACCACAACAAATCAAAGCTTAACAAGATTCGCACAAAAGATCTCTTAAATCACAAGTTGAATGCAAATTTTAAGGAATAGAGGAAATTTTGCTATTTGGAAAAAACTTCTTTTTCCACCAAAGTTTAGTGTTACTGACATATTTTTAGTTTGGGTTTTTTTGAAAAGCGAGGATGGAAATACATTTTTTGAAATTTCTATGGTAAAAATTCATTCGAAAAAACGGAGTTTGAAATTTTTGCTTTTGACTACATTAACACATTAAGTCTTAAATTTTCAAAATTAAAATGAGGGAGGTGGTAGAGTTGATGAGCAACAAAATATTTTTGTTTTTTTCATAACGCCTCTAGTTGTATATATATTTTTGTTATCTATCAGACAATTCTGGGTTTGACTTGGAAAAACTTTCAGTTTCTTGAAAAATACATAATTAGAAATACATACTTTGTTTTTTTTTTGAAAATTCAAAAATTTAAAGATGTTTTTTAAAAATTTGTTTTCAGACTGATATTATGTTTCCATAAAAATAATACTTGCTCAAGAATTCACAATCAAAAGTTTTCAAAAAAATATAGGGGAGCCGTTTTCTGAATTTAAAAGGAAGATATAGCTTTTGAAATCATTTAAAATATATATTTTAAACTTAAATATTTTGGAACAATGGTTAGAACACTTTTTAGAAGCGGAAAAAAAGTTAGAATTTTTTCGAATTTTGCTTATAACTTCTGAAATTTAGAAAATAGGGGTAAAAAAATTTGGGATAGTGTTCGCAAAAATTAAACAAACCTGGAACAGCTTTCAAAATTTCGATTTTTGGAAAAAGGATCCATCACAAAATCAAAAAGGGGCTAACTCATTGCGATTTTTACTGAAATCTAGACAGATCTTATGAAAAAAAAAATGGAAGCAAATGATGAAAAAGTACTAAATTTTGAGAGGTCACAATATGGCATTTCACCATATACAGTGAACTTTTCATAATGGAACACCCTGCATGCCCCTATCCTCCCCTGTTTGTTGCATCTGACGAGTGACATATTCCATTCAAAGCTATTTCCCAATGCGAAAGAAAAATATTAGCACATAACGTATCCAACTCGTGACTTAAGGAATTTCTATTTTGCTTTAGGAATAATATTCATGATAAACGCAATTATGTACATTTGGATTTGTTGGCAACTTCTTTAACTTCACAATTCCATAAAGCAACAAATTGTCAATTGAATGCAAACTATAAGCTCCCTTTTGGCTGTCCCAACTCAAAATCAAAGTTGCTGAATAGAACCACCATCATGCACTTAAGTTGCTACCAACCATTTGAGAATTGGTCTGCCAACCAACCCAAACTTTGAAGTGAGTGTTTTCAGACGTGATTAGAACTACACAATGTGCAAGAAGAACGTATGTGCTTGCGTCGTCGCTGCATGTAGCACACTTGCAGCTTGAATGCATTATGAATTCCTTTTGACATTGTACATTGCCAAAGTTCTATTTTTCCATAGAATATACCTAGACGCAAAATGTTCAAACAGGAAAATGACTAGGTATGAATTTTCAAAGTTTTTAATCCTAAAAAGAGCATTGATTCAATTTTTTTTTAGATTCTGAGTGAAAATGAAAAGTGATTTGAAATCAGAGTTTACACAAAACCCCACACAGGCCTATTTCGGACATCTATATGAATGGAACAGTTCTTCGCAAGTGCGGAAAGTCTAGAAATCCTGTATCTGTGATCAAAAGCGAAGATTCTTCAAATTCAAAACTTTCTCATTAGCAAAAGACACTCCGACCTCTTAGCCGCGTTCGAGTGAAAAAGTCTTAAGGACAATTGTTGGCCCCATATATGAGGAAGCACTATTCCGGAGACGGTACAATTATGAATTGTAAGCAATCTACCTTGAAGCAGACATGGTGACAAATATTAAGCTCGGTAGATTCCGGTGGGAGGGCACCTAGCTCGCATGAGAGAAGAAGAACCGGCTCGGAAAGTCCTTTGTGGTACATTCTATGGTAGACGGCAGCGTGGTAGACCATGCTTGCCCTGGAGAGATGGCGTAGACCAGGACACCCGAAGCCCTGGGGTGTGCAACTGGATGGCGTCGGCTCGAGGCCGGGATAGGTGGAGAGACTTGTTGAAGGAGGCCAGGACAGGACCCTGGTTGTCTAGCCCATGATGATGATGATACAGGTAATAACGTGGCGAATGTTGTCCTCCATTATCGTCCTTAGATCATTTTGGGCTTAACGGCGGAGCCTAGCGACTTCTCATATCCCCACAAAAGTTTAGCGTTCAGCCAACAGTATTTGCATCTCAACATACATTTTTGACGACTTCCTTTACTCCAAATACGGAAGTTTTGTTCATTGACGTAGCCATTCAACCAAAAGTGAGCTTCATCGCCAAACAAAATTCTCTTATGTAGTGCGTGATGTTTCCAACAGAACCATGATTTTGCACAATTGGGAAGCGTTCTTCAGTTATGTTGAAATGCTAAACCAAACTAACTACATAATCTAATCATTTTACAGCTTTTAAAATGGCGGCCAGTTAAAAACATGTTGCCAGGTTAAGGTTCTATACCCCTTAAAATAAAACACCCTTTACAAGAAGCTTTACAGCTTAAATGAAGATGCGTGATAAGAAGCAAGAAAATCCGAGGATGCCTTCAAGTCAAAAATACCATCTTGGATAAAATAGTAGCTCATGAAAGAAATGCAACGACACTTGCATTTAGTTGGCCTACGACATAATACAATCCAAGCCTGTCACGTTTTCTTAGCCTTAAGGTGAGTCAGTGGAGTGGGAAATTTGTGGCCATACTTGAGATCATGGTAATCTTCACCGTTAATTGATAATTAATTATTATTATTAGTGTGCACAAAGGATTACCCACTGAAAATTATCTGCAACTAGCTAGGCTCCAAAGGCAATTTGTTGCTGTTGTATAAAGGATTTGAAGAAATAATCCGAATTTATTGCCATCTTTAAATTTAAGTCCCAAAACCTTATATTTATACGATTTTAATCTCAGTCCGCATATAATTCTAATTCAGGTCCTCTGACTGCATAGTTATTGCTACCAATCTTAATCGGCCTTAAGACAACAGGTACTTCTTTTCGCTTAGATGTTGGATGGTTCAATTAATCAAAATTTAAACAATGTCAAAGCACAATTCATTATGAGTTTTATTTTTTCTTTCAAACTCAATATAATTTCAAAAGACGCGTTGCTATACTCGTAGTCCTTTGAGAACTCTTTTTTTTTATCGAAACAGCAACGACGACGCATAGTAACAAAAAGGTCAAAGAATGTAATCAGCAAAAAGGACACAAAAATAACATTATAATGCTTAACTTTATTTTTTTTTTTTTTTTGAGTTCAAACTTCAAACCAATGGGAATGATAAATATCTGAGGGAATATTGAAAATTTTAAAAACCAAAAGAAAAAAAAACAATATAAATATATTTTTCTTAAAAGAAGAAAGCGTGCACTTAAGAAGGGATTATTGTTTGAATTGGCGCGTGGGTATTATGTACTTGGAAAGTTTAAATTACTGACCTTGGAAATAATTTATTCGTTAACAGTAAAGGTGTGTAAGAGTGAATTATAAGCTGTTTTAGAAAACATGATTTATTGTTTATGGTTATTTATCAACGAACGTGAAAAGGGTTCTCACACTTTTTAGAAAAAAAAAACAAATAATCAAATCGATGAGTGTTGGAATTGAGAGTTTGAATTTAATAATTCATTGCTTTTTTTGGCAGCGAGGGCATAGAGCTGCAAAGTATTCTAGAATTGAACGAACGCATTCATTTGCAATCTTTTTCTGTTTAAAATTTATTATTAGTTTGACAAATAAGGTGTGACAAAAAGTTAGGGCGTGTATAACCAACAAAAATTTTCTGGGGAAGGTTTGGGGTCTGTTTCCATTATTTGTGTGGAAGGAGCAATTTTATAAAAAAAACTAGCAAACCCGGCGAACTCCGTTTCGCCACCAAATGGCTTCGTTTTTTGTAACATTTCGTTTGGGGATTAAAAAATGAAGAAATTTTTTTTTTTGTTTTATATTTGAAAAGGAAAAATTTTATTCCATTTCACAACAGTAATGAAATCATTTCGATTACAAAAATGAAGTGTAATTTAGTTGAACTTCTCTAAGTAAAAAATGAAAGTGAATCTATGTAAAGTAAATACTGAATCGAAGCGTTATACGTGTCCGCAAATTATCCGTTTCATTGAAGTGCTCTTTGGTAAACCACATTTTTTGTTTTTTGTTCTGACGTTAACAAATACAAAGCGGATGGTTTCAAACCTCGTGAACAAGCAACGTATAGCTGCCCATGTGAAAACAACGATTTTCTAAGTATATCCCGCAAACACTAAGCGATTGGCCTTCCGATTTATTAATTGTCATTGCGAACCGGAAATAGCAATCGTTTGAAGTCAAACGGAAGATCAGTCGGAATCATTGGTATTCGAGGAATACACACATTTTCACCTGCTTACTTTCCGTTAGTAATGGTTGCCTCAATCAAATTCGGCATAAGACTTTTCACCGCAAGTCGAGTACGGTTGCAAGGTCGCGGTGGATTCAAATTACGCAATATCATATTCACGATGAGAGTAAAATTAACGTATTATTGTAGATGCACAGAAAAATTAAAATAATACGTATAAGTCACTGCTACGATCGATACACAAATAAAACAAAAAAAAAATGGTCGAAAACTGTATATTGAGTAAGACAGGAGATCGGCTTCCTTCTCATCCCTACTCCTTGA
This sequence comes from Syrphus vitripennis, assembly GCA_958431115.1. Taxonomy (NCBI): domain Eukaryota; kingdom Metazoa; phylum Arthropoda; class Insecta; order Diptera; family Syrphidae; genus Syrphus; species Syrphus vitripennis. The sequence continues at coordinate 79,581,534 of OY288109.1, read as the reverse complement.
TGTTTGCTGGATGAGAGGTGACCTAGGTAGACATCTAGCGGGGATAACTGATCGATTGATCGTTGATCGGTTATCGACTGGTGAAGGCGGAAGATCAAATTGAATTGAGAAAAAAAAGAAATTATTAAAAATAAAAATCGCGATGGTAAAGTAGGGGTTGATTGTAAAGGGTTGAAAATTCAGGGTTATATGTGTTTACTAATGCTGTATCATAAAAATTTAAAAAACTAATTTATCTAAAAAAAATTAGTGGTGGATTACCCTTAACATTTAGGGGGATGAAAAATAGATGTTGTCCGATTCTCAGACCTACCGAATATGCACACAAAATTTAATGAGAATCGGTAAAGCCGTATCAGAGGAGTTTAACCACAAACACCGCGACACGAGAATTTTATATATTAGAAAATTACTTTAAAAACAGAATTAAAAATAACAATGCCTACAATTATAGAGCCTGCTTAAACTTGTTCTGAATTTCCTTAATTTTCATTTTTTACAAAGTTATTTCAGCTTTTAAAAAATTAATTTTCAAAAAAATTAAATTTGGCTGTTCAAACTCAATGTTGTTTGGTTTGACGTTATTAAAAAATGGTTTCAATGGTTTTAGAACGCAAATGCTATTGAAGACATAAACAAATCCTTGAGGCAACTTTGTTATAAAAAAAAAGAAAAAATTCAATAATGTCGCCATTTCAAACACCAGTAGCCTAGACGTTAGCGCAATGAATTGAACCAGCAGTTGCGATAACTTATTAACCCAAAAGTGCAACCCCATCTACTCAACAATAATCTGTCAAACCATGAACTGTCAAATTCCATTAGAGGATGGCTACGATCCTGATTGATTTAAAAAAAAACCCGATAAACATAATTTTCGTCTGACAAGATTCTATTTTTTTAAGGGTCGATTTAAGAGTCTTTTGGTAGTTTTGGAACGAAATATTGTATTTGTATGGAAATATGGTTTTTTTCCATCAACCAAGCCATAAACTGTCAAATTTCATTGGCTGATGGCTACGATCTTGGAGGATTAAAAATCATCTGTAAAATCAAAAAAACACACAAAACTGCATTTTCTTGATGCAACTACCTATGCTTGCAGCAGAGTGGTTCAGTCTTCTTTTTTAAAGAAGTTGTTTTAGATATTTAATTATATCTCTAAGAATATACGTCCTAAGTAAACGTGTGTTCATGTTTCCAATATTCCAGTGTAAAAAAAAACAATAATTTTTGATGGAATCCTATCCAATGCATGCATGCATTTTTTTTCTTAGATTAATTTTTTGAACATTTTCGTAAAGTTTTTGATTTTTATCTTTTTACGGTTCTGGTATAGATTTAAGAAAAAAATAAAATTATAAAACAATAACTTTTTTTTAGTTTCTGAATTTATCTTTTTAAGAATTGTTTTTAGAAAATTCAAATTTATGTGGCAAATAGAAAATTTTAAAGATCCATGGGCATTTTGGCCCCACCTTCAACATTATTCAACAATATTATGAAACTTATGTCATATGAAAGATCATGAGCTGTACTTCATTTCTTTACCTACATATATGGAAGCTATGTTGAAATCGAAAACGAAATTGGTGTTTTGGTGCATTTAAAAAAAAATGCTTGGATTGAAAAACATTATTCAAAAAATTTTGGTAACAGCGAAAAAAATATTTTCCTTTTTTTGAAAGCCAGACTTAAAAGTAATCGAAAACTGAAAGCCAAATTATTTCTTTTTGTTTCTAAAATTAAGAATATTAATATAAAAATATTAAAATTTTTTAGAAGAGATAAGCAATTTTTTTTTATGAAATTCACCAATAGACCAACTTTCGGATTTTAAATTTGCCGCCAAAAAAAGGAAATTGCTTGAAATTAAAGAACTCTTTGTGAGGTAAAGGCACCATCAAAAAAAAATTATAAAACGGGAGTCGAAATAAAATAAAAATGTACTTCAAAAATTGTACCGCTATTTTTAGTCTAGAAAAAAAAATCAGCCATAAAATGATACAATTATATCAAGTTTCAAGAAAATCCATCAACCCATTTTAGGCTGTAGCCGTCGCGTCGTCGAGACAACAGATTACCAGACCCAACTTTTTCGTCAAGTGTGATCAAAATTTCTAGTATCTATTAGTCACAAGTAAGAATACCGATGTTTATCAAAGAATAATTAATGGCCTTAAACTTATTTTCTTAAACTCAGTCAGTAGCAATTAAAATATTTTATCCTTATTCAAAAAATTGATTTTGACCTAAAACTTTAACATAACAAAAAAAAAAACACAACTACATTACGGTGATGGTTTAAGCCTTAGCAAGCTATAACTATATACTTATAATGTGTTACAAAAATAACTTTGTAACGGAAATACCGTCAGACATAATAAATAACAACTTAAACAATTATAACACGCTTCACTTTTGGAATCATCAATTTCACATAATTTATCATTCTATCGTCTTCATAATGTACAGTTGATTTGCTTGAGGACCTTCCATCTCTCATTTTTAATGGCTCTTTGCGAATTCTTTCTCGTACAACCCCAAACCCCAAAATGCCAAACACAACACATGACCCCTTTGTTAAAAAGCCATCAAATTAATAAATTGATTGATTAAATCCATTAAATGAGTTTTTTTTTTCTCCATCAATTTTATCCTTTCGTTTTACGTATAACGGCAAATGGGTGAAGTATTTTTGAAATTAACGAACAAAAAAAAAATGAAAGTACATAGGTACAAACTCGCGAACATTGCTGATCGATTTGCAAGCAGTGTAGATTTCAATTAAGGATATTTCGTAGATATTGGAAAATATAATATCCCTTACAAAGGAATTCTTCCTCTTTTGTTTGCATGCATTCCAAAATGTTCCTCGTCCTACCTTATCACAAGGATGAGTTTTTTTTTTTTGGTCATGATGGCGTCACAGCATCAGCACCGAGGAACTGAACGTCACGTATCAGTTAGTTGGTCGTAACCATCATAATTGCAAATTGATGGTTTATTTCTGGATTTTATTGGACCATCTTTTCGGGTAGAATCTACCTCCTTTTTTATGCCCGTTTTGGACAAAAAAATATGCATCCATAAGAACCACAAAGAAGAAATCAATGATATTGAAAAATTTACATATTATTAAATTCAATAAAAAAAAATATTTTATGGAGTCGAAGGAATTAAGGGGATTAAGGAAGCTATAAGGTATGTAGTTTTCGAAGAATAAAAAATATTTATGAAGCTGTTAATAATAAATCAGCGATGTTACCACCGCTCCCGTTCTCTCTATTCAATTATTCGGTGAAAAACAATTTTCATGTTTTTTTTTTTCTTCTCAAAAAACAAGGACAAGGCATGACATAAACTGAGCTAGGGTGATAAAACTTAAGCGAAGTTCATTTAAAAAAAAACATGAAAACCCCCTGAGAAAAGGGTCGGGTCGGTTGGTAGCTCGATGGATTGGACGTTTGCTGTGGGAGGTCGGTGTATATACAACACTTCTAGTTGGATGACAAATTAATTTATTTGCGTATTATGAACTTTGGTCTAGAACTTTTTTAATTTGTCTCACTTACTAAAGGAAAAAGAGATTGGATTTTGAAAATTTGAAAGACAACTTTTAAGCCATTCATAAATCCGAGAGAGCATCCAGTAAGTGCTTTATTTTGAATATATGGAAGGAGACGGATGTCTTTTCTGTCCAGTGCATGTTTGTGCATCGATCGAAGTAGATATAAGAATTATTTGTTTTTTTATTATAAGATTGTTGGTCATGGAGTGCAAAATGACTTCAATACCAGATTGGTTCCAATCATTTTGCTGTCAACAAACACAGTTATACAACTTCTATTGAAGGCCACTGGAATTAAAATATGAATTTTATTTTTTCTTTATCAAACCAATTAGAAAAAATAGAAATATTTATAAATCGGGAGTATCTTTTACACCCTCCTAAGTTTAAAAGACCGAAGTTTTTACTCACTAAAGCTTTTGAAAATATTTTGTTGTTTAGTAGTTATCACGTTTTTGAGAAATTGATATTTAAGAATTGAAAAGGGTATCTATATTTTGATGCATAAATTTATAAAAGGGCATGAAAATGTATAAAAAAAACAACGGGAACATTTGGTCCAGAAAATCATTCCTAAAGCATTTCCCAAAATTCGTCATGCAGTCATAGCTATTTATTAACTTTGAATATGACCAGTCTCAAAATTGTACAAAATTTCAAAAATACATATCGAGCAGTTTTTGAAATATTTAATTTTCAAAAAATATTTTTTTTTACAAAAAAATCTTACACAAAAATTTTGATTACAATCAAAGGAAACGTTTCTGAGTCAACACCTGTTTAAATTTATAAAAATTTCTATTTTCCAGAAAAAATCGCTTTTCCAAAAATACAAAAAAAAACATTTTAGCAAGTACGGTTATTTTTGGTCTTAAAAAAATCAACAAAAAAAAAATCTATGAGTGTACCCAAAAACCACTATACCCCAAGTTTGAAGCATATACACCCACCCGTTAAGCGTGTAGTTTCGAGTTCCCTAAGATAGTAATGTCAAGTTTGGTCAACATTTTGCACAAATCTAAAACTTGCCCATAGAACCCAAAGTCCCAAGTAAAAAAAAAACTAAAAACACTAAATCAGAGAAATTTTGATTTGTTACCAGGAGGACATCGAGGCAAGACTGAAATTTTTCAAATTTGATTTCTCGTCTCGTAGTAAATAATTTTTTTTTTCAAAAACTAGGAAAGATCAAACCATTTGGTTTTCAGTGTTTAGTAATCAGAAAAGCTAAAAAATCTTTTTTTGAAACATCGCAATTTTTTCAAATAATTTTTTTTCACTAAAACTCTAATTTCGCTTTAGATTTCACCTAATTTGCAATTAAATGAAATAAGGTTTTTCAACATATGATATAATTTCTAGAGTGAGGCCAGGTTCCATACAAAACTGTCTAATCTGAGTTTTCAAGTTTTTGCAAATGAAAAACAGAAATAAAATTCCATGAAAAGGTTAAAAACATCAGTTTTCTGAACAAACACAAAAGTAAAATAAAATGCTTAGCTACTAGATTTACTAGGTATTTAATAATACCTTTATAAATAGACCCAATCAATATTTTCTAGGAAACTTACAATGCTTGTTTAAATTTATTTATTTTATTTATTGAATTTAAACAAATTGTACGATTCTGAGAAACGGATACATTTCCTAGTTGCTTCTTCCACGGAAGTCTTCTTACATTTCAAAATGTGTTTCTTAAATTTCAGATAAAGTCTGGATTAGTTAAAAATAGAAATCTGATATGTGTATAGATAGGTATATAAAATAAAATACACGACTTGGTCGCACAAACTTGTTCCAATTTTAAAGTACCTACTTTTAGAATAAACAAACAAAATGTCAAAATGTCATCAGAGAAATTTATGGAAAAAGCATAAAATTCACTATTTGAATTCATAAAAAAAAAACCAAAAAGAAAGTTGATCTCTAAACTGAAGATTTCATCTGATGTATCGTAAAAAAAAATTCAAAAAATTTTATATAAAGTTTTTTAATAATTTTTGGAAAAAAAAATTGGGTTTCAAGTTTCTAAAATTGACATACTTAAAACTAAAACTGTAAAAAAATATAAAAAATTATTTTTTACGTACTCTTTCAGAAAATATTTGATCACAATTCGTCTAACCGTTATTGAGAAAATTTAAAACCAAAACTTCGGTTCTATGGCGGGTTCCGTTCGGTGTTTTTTTTTCAAATTATTCTTTGACCAAATCTTTCTAATTATTTACAAAATCCCACTGAAAAAATTTCATCAAAATTGTTTAAGCCGTCTTTCGAGATAAATATGTATATTCTATCTTAACGGTTATATGAAAGGAGGTAACGTTGTTTATGGAGCTAAAAATGAATTTCATTTCGCCTCTAAGAGAGTTATCTAAAAACCTTAAGTTCCGAACTGACAGACAAACCGAATAGCGAATTCCATTCAATTTTTTTCACGAGTCCAAAACTTGTCCTAAAGTAACTATAGTCACAAGCAAAAAAAAAATGAAAGTCTAATAAAATATAAAATGATTGAAAAATTCTTGACAAACGATTTTAGCTCAATTTCTACCCAACTAATATTTTATTTAAAGAGAAAAGGAAATAAAAAAACATAAAACTCCATCATATATCATTAATCTTCTTCAATGATTCTGTTATGGATTAAATCAGGGATTTAGATTCCCCCTACTAAGGATTATCATTTTTGCTGATTTCTGTGAAAAATGTTAGTCATTTGTAAAATGTTTTTGCTATACATCTCTTCAGGACGTAATCGCTTAATCCTTGTTCTGAATTTGTCAGTGTGATGATGGTTTTCTTTTATACATCCGTTAAAATAAAGGTATTTTAAAATGAAATTGTTATTTGTACCGAGCATGTGGATTCGCAATATTAATTCCAATACGTGATATAGAATAAAAGTTTCCAACCAAATGAATTCAATATACGTCTATACAAAATATGTTAAATTCTATTTGGTTATAAAAAAATTATACATGCGAATCAAATAATAAAATTGACAACAAAAAAAAAAAATGAACATTATGGTGGTGAAAAAGCATACAATATTAATAAAAGAAAAATTCGTGACTTGATGTGGAAAAACAGAATAAATTCTATGCTGGTTAAATCTTTGGGGAATGCCGAGGGGGGGTGGGGAGGCCAATCAATCTACCTAAATTTAAAGTTTTTCATGCGAGCAATATAAAAGGAGATATATAGAAATGTTTTGATTCGAAATATTTTGTTTTTATTATGATTCAACAGATAGAGTGATTTAATTTAAACATTCTGAATATTTAATAAATTGCTTTGAGGTTGAATATTTTTAAATTGATGTCAAACAATATACAGTTATAGTAAATAACCAATTGCAGAAAAAACCTTGAAGCCGCAGCAGTGTGAAGTGAAGTGTGGTAATTAAAAATGTAATCTCCCAAAGTCATTCACCAATTCTTTGGGAACTTAGACACAACATTGCACTTGAACGGGCATGCAAAAGCAATGGCGTTGTTTTTGAAACTAAAATGAATTTTTGCTCAGATTATTAAAGATGGTATTTAAAACCATTTAGTAAAAAATTAAAAAACATAATATTGAATAGTTTTCGAAATATGTAGATATTTAATTTTCAAAATTAAATTTGTTTTTTTTGAGAATTCAAGTATTGAATACTATTTTTTATTTTTATTTTAGATGCTTTTTTATAAAATTTTTGACTACAATCACATCAACCGTTTTTGAGAAAATTAAAAATCAAAAAAATTATATTATAGCAGTAAACCGTACCTCCCACCCAAGGTACCAATAGACTCAAGTCAGAAAGAGCAAAAACGGATATTCAATGCAGGATTTTAGTATTGCTTTTTTGTTAATTTGCAAGTATTGATCAAAATTCTAATCAACCAAATAAATCAACTTTAAATTTAAAAAAAGTAATTTTCAAAAATTTAAATTAAAAAAAAAAGTTTTAAAAAATTCGATATTTTTATTTCAACGATGCATATCTGTAAAGAAACTTAATAAACATTTTAGTTTTCGTTTTCTTTTTCTTTTGATAAAAATAAATAACATTTTTTAATTTTATTTGTTTTTTGATACTTTGATCAGTACGGAAAAACGGTTGGCGCTTCAACCCCTTTGAAAATAGTTGATCTTGTTTTTGAATTGAACTTGTTATATGTAGGTACTATTAAATTTTAAGTGTATAAAGTTAAAACACATAAACACACCTTAAAGTAATCCTTTTTTTAAGATGTTTGGTAACCAAATTCATAGTAAAGTCCAAACTAGAGTTTTTGACTATTAATTAATGGTACACTCGGTCGTATACGCACTTTTAATATATTATTGAATTTTTAAGAAATATTTATAATTTTTGGTTTTGGAGCTTAAGTTGGTCTGTGTTTATTTAAATATGTATGTAATATGTATTTTGGTTTGAAATATACTCTGTCAAAAAAAACTAAAACTAAAAACTAAACCTTTTTATTGAATTTATAATATTATTATTTAAAGACTTCAACTTCGTAAATTATGGCCGTATTATGGTTTTTTAAAATATTGAAACATTGTAATGAAAAATAAAAAACGGACTCAGTAGAGTGCTTTGTCATACTTTGGCATATTTGGTCGAGTAAGTTTTTTTTAAATAGAACTAAAAACTCAAATCTTAAAAAAAAAGAACGTTTTGAGTGCCTTAAGGTTCTAAGTTATTCCAAATTAAGATTTGTAGAAAAAGCAAAGATTTAAGTCACTTGAAGCTTTTCTGCTGAAAATTCCTCAACATTGGAACCAATTGCTTGACAAATAAAAATGCTCTTTGCATATCAAAGGTCTAATCTATAGATTAAACGAAGTTGCTCTTTTTAATGTATCTAGAAGCAATACTTTTACTTAAGAATAAACAAAAAATATTATAAAAACAAAGAAGAATTACGAAAATGAGCCATAACATAAGTTTGACCTCAAAACTCAAATAATTTTTCTTTTTGAAAAAAAAAAAAGAATTATTGAACCGCGATGAACCAATTAAAAACCGTACAAATATAAATTGTGGAAAAAGTTTCGTCGGCAATAGTGTCGCCTCAAAGAAAAAACAAGAGAAGACATAAATTTATTGCGGTCTGAAATCAAAACTCCACTTCCTAGTTCTCTAAATTTTTCATCCTTTTAACAATTCTAAACTCTTTTCCATAAATCCTCAACTTTATTATAATCTAATCAAAAATAGATTATAATTCCAAAACCCATTTTAATATCGCTAAGTGAATTTGTAATAAATTTAATATATACGAGTATAGTATAATATTTGTGGCAACATCTGTGAACTTTCACCCAATGCTCATTATTTATTTTTAACACCCAGACGTGTATATTTATACATATCTAAGTAAATATTTGTAAATTTAAACATTCATTCACTTGAATTCGAAATATTTATGTTTAATTAAAAAAAAAAAAAACATGAATAAATTCCCTCACAGCTATATACAGTCACACTCAGCTAACGAAGAGTATAAAATAAAAATCTTTCGAAAGAAATCCACTTCTGGTTCTCATCTTCATCATCACATCCTCAAGTCAGAGGGAATTCATATTTCTATTTACAAAAATTAAATTCACGTCATAAGAAATAATCCATTCCATCCAACAGCCATATCCCATACCCAACAACTCTTATTCCAAATCTGAATCCAATTCAGCACTTCACTGATATAAATCGAAGAAAAAAAAAAAACATCATCGTTTGATGTTTTTATTTTCACAACATATTTCACTTTTTTTTTTCTTCAACAACACGTCACATCGTCGTAGTCATCGGGGACAGACGGACGGACGATACGGTGTTGATATTGGTTGATACACCATTCACCAGATCCCCGACATCACACTTCACACACTTTTAAGATAAAATTAAATCCCGGAAAATATCATAGAAACATCTTATTTTATTTTTTTTTTTTAATCAGATCATAATTTAATTTAAAACCACAACAAAACCACACACAGAAAAATAGACCAGAATCTTTTCCAAAATATGATGGTGCCGAAGATAATTCAATTTCGAACACTTCATCAATTTAATTGCTCATTTTTTATTTAAATTTTATTTCGTGTGAGGCTATTTTTAAATAAAAAACACTTTAACATAACCACAGCTCCCACCAATTGAGGAACATTTTCTTTTTTTTTATTATTAAATAAATCTGATCAAATTAATCAGGTTTTCTTATTCAATAAACAAATTTATTTTAATTGACTAACCACCCTATGACAAGGATTTTCTTATCATTCAATGAATTTATTTATTTTTCTCCTTCAACTTTATTTCCTTTTTTTTAAAGATTTAAATCACCGCGCAGTTAAACTTAACCGGTTGACAGTCAGCACGCGACTGAAACTGAATTTGAATTTGATTTAAAAGGATAAGCACCGTCAAAGAGTCACGAACTCGGCAGTCGAGACACCAATATTTTCTTCCATGGAAAGCAACGACAGTGTTGAAGTAGAAAATAAGTTTTTTTTGAAGCGCAACAACACAAAACCAAAATAAAACAGAAACAATTTTTTTGGGGAATGGAAACACGTCCAGATGATAGGAAGCACGTTCTACAACTGAATTTGTCGAAATGGTACTCGGATGATTTTAGTTTATGTTTTCGTTATTTGAATGATGGTGGGTAAATTTCCAATTTCAATTCCTATTACGAATGGAGCAGCAATGGAACTGTGGGTGGTGCTGGTGGTTGATGGGTATTTTTTTCTGAAAGAGAAACTTTCTAAGAGAAAACTTTTTGAATTCATTTGTGATTTTAGACTAAAAGATATGTTGGTTCTTCTATAGAAGTACACAGTGTGCATTGATAAACATGGTATACCGGACCTTTGAAGGAATAAATGTAGATATGGGAGATTATAAATTTGATTTTTAGCATCTTATTAAGGTGGCTTAAAGCCATAATCCGGGATTTTGTCGTTTATTATATAAAATGTGTCAACAAATGTTTTTTTTTATTTTTAAAGTCACCAAATAAAGGTTGAAGGTGTCACCGAGTATAGCAAGGCGCCTTATTTGTCTGTGCTTTTTCGACCTTTATCTGCATATTTGGGGGTACTGTTTCACTTACGCAAAAAAAAATATCTACGAACATTTTATTTTCTAAAAAATTAATTTTATCAAAAAAAAAATGTCAGTGTTCAAAAATAAATTTAAAAAAAAACCAAAATTGGTAAAAATAATCCTAAATAAAGCCTAAAAAAAAATTGTCAGTTTGTTTCATTTTAAACCGTGACCTTTTATTGGTCAAAAAATAAACTGTGGAAAAAAATATTTGTAGAAAAAGATTTTTTATGTCAAAGAAGGAAAAATAAAATTTTCAGAAAAAAAAATCCCAAAAAAAACATTTGTGAAAAAAAAAAATTTCAAGTAACAACCTTTAGGATTTTTGGATCAAGCAATAATTGTCAAAAGAAAAGTTTTTCCTAGAAGAACCACGTGAATGTTTTTTAAAATTTGATTGAAAAAAAAATCCCAAAAAAAAATAGGTAACACAAAAAATAATGCTTCGTCAAAAAATACTAAAAATAAACAAAAGAATCATTTTCAAAAAATTTTGAAAAAACATTTTGTGAACAACCAAATGGAAAATTTTTGAACGGGGAGAGTAAAAATTCAAAGAAAAAAATTTTTGAAAAACATTCAGAAAAAAAAATCGTCAAAAAAAATAAAAACTGTCGGAAAACAGCTCGTCCAAAAAAAGGTTCAACAATTCTCTGAAAAAAATTGGTCAGCGAGCAACCTAATGGACATTAATATGAAGTACTTTCTTAGTCATTACTACAACCTAAAAGCCGGAATCCCAAATATGTAGAAAAAAATGTTTTCAACTTCCTAGGTTTTTTGCGTTTGTCCCCATTTTGAGTTTAACGAAATTTTGATATTTTTAAATAACACAAGTTAACAAAATTTTGGGTCGCCAAAAAAAAAATTTTTAATAATTTGGGGTCGCTGAAAACGAAAATGACATTATTTTTTTTTTTCAATTAACCGTTTTCGAGATATGTGCAAAAAAAGGTTTTTTTTTGTACAAAGAAATATTTTGGGTCTTAAGAAAATGTACCCCTAGTACATTTTAGGATTTTCGTAAGACATTCAAATATAGTTCTTCCACCAAATTTCAGTTTCGTTTAATTTTTTTGTGTGAAGTGGAACTTCCTGGGTATTGACTTTTTTCGGAATGTTTCAGAAGTTGTGGTAGATTTTCAAAAAAAAAAAATTGGGTTAAGGACGAAAATTATTCCCAAACCAAACTGAATGTTTAGAATACCTGAATAAATTTTTCAAAATTCGAAATGCAGCTTGTAACGATCTTTCAAGTCTTCCAACAACTTTTCCCTATCAAAGAGTGTAATTACTCGCCTTTAAAAAATTCAAAATTATTTGTTGACACTTCAAACAAGGCCTTAAAAATGCCTCGGCCAAAAACTAACGAAGTCACTGCAGGTAAATTAATTAATTTAAAAATCTTATCCCAATATCAGTGCTGATGAATTCAGATAAATCCTAAGCCATTCTATCCAAAAAGTAGTGGATAAAATTTATGCTGAACACTTGAATTAGTAAAAATTAAAAGCATAGCAAACACTTAAAAAAATACCCCTTCAAACAAGTGTTGAAAAATCAAAATTTAAACTTGAAAAAAAAACCTAACAGCAAAATCATCGACAAAGAGAAAAATCTCTTAAATAAATAAATTGTTTCTTCGAATTTCCCGCGCATGCCAATTAGTGAAATAAACACTCCTTCCAGTTTCTAGCGTCCTCGAAAAGCACATGGCAATGTTTTGGTTTTAAGTTAAACCCTTGCCCTTCGCAGCCGCCGGAAAAGTGTTGGAAGTTCAAAGTCTGCCACTTAAAGGCCGGCCTCATCCCTCACCTACCCCTCCCCCCCTCCTCCAACAGTTTTATCAGCCCACTTTTGTAACATGCGAGTAGGTAGGTGTGTATTTTATTTGTTTGCATTTTGTTTGGTGTTTAGAGGCACTCGACACACGAGTTGAGTGGGTTTAGTTTTTTTTTTTTTTTGTTTATTTTTAGATTGTTCTCAATTGGGTTGGGATCCCGTGAGTATTTTTAACAACCGGCTTAAAAATTTGTGATAGGGATTTTAGTTCTAGGGAAATAGAGTAATTTTTATTCTTATGTGGGTGCCCACTTAAGGATCACACTCGCTTTTGTTGTAACCTGTTATGAACCGTTTTATTTATGTAAGGAATGAAAAGCAAAACAAAAAAAAGGACGAAACTTTCAGGATAAAAAGGGTATCTAGAGGAACATGAAAAGAAACTCCTTTTTCGAGTCAACTAATTGCAGTTAATTAAAACTAATTGCTGGGTGGGTGATAATTGTCATTAGTGCTCGGGAGTAGAGTAATACTATGAAGTTTTGAAAAGACGTTATATTCGAAATCATAAAGAATCATACTACTTGTTAACTGGTTGTTATTTCTGCTTGTTTTGGCAGCAAATGTTTTTTTTTTCTTAATTCAACTGTAATTTGCATGATGATGAAATACATAATCATTTTGGAATACTTACAAACTTTTGTAATGGTTTTTCTTGATTTGTAATGTAATAAAGAGTTGTGCTTTTTTTCTAGGTTAAGTGCAATGCAAATGTGAAGTTTTGCTTGGGTTTGAAATTTTCTAGGTAGATACCAACCAACATACATATGTACATTAACATGAATTAAGATTTAATTATAAAATAAATCACAAGTGGGTTGCAGGAAGTTGGTCTTATACATCTTCCCACATAAAATATATATTTAGTTCTCATTTATGTTCAACTTATTTATGCAGACAGAAAGTTTCAAGGCAATTCGCATAAAATTTAAAGCTAGTGGGGAACTTCAAGTTCGAAAACAAATCGCTTGACAGAAGGTTAATATTTAAGGATCAAAAACGTTGTTGGAATTTTGTAGGTTGTTTTTTAAAAGGCTGCAACTTCGTGAATAAAAATTGTAAGAGGGAAAATGAATAGCATTTTAAAGTTTGATATACCTACTTTCGGAATATGGAAAATAGCTAATTTTACGAACATTTGAGACACAGAAGAAAAAAAGAGAAATTATTTTTTTTTTATTCTTATAAGTTTTTGATTCGTAAAAAAATCGATTTCAACATAATCATTCAGGCCTTAGATTACGATGATAAGGAGCGCTGAAAAAATTGGACACGTAGGTGATTCTGTGTGTATGAACCCTTACCTATACTTGCCTGTACTACCTACTCAAGTGATTTTCCTCTGACTTGTCGGCCTCTTTATCACAAAAATTATTTATCTTCAAAACGGGTCCAAACGATTTTGATGAAACTTTAAATCATTAACAGTAAAGTCATCAATAAATAAACAGTTTTTTTGATACATAATTACAGTTTTAATAATTTTATTTACTAGTAGTTAATGGCTTAGTTTTTTTTAGATTTTACTTAAAAGATCATTCTTTCTTAAAAATTCAAGTATTTTCGAAAAGTTATCCAGATTAGTATTTTTCAATATGTCTTTGCGGATGATCCTGTGGTCAGCTGGTTGGAAGTTGGGACAGTTATTTTTAAGAGGTGCTCGATGGTAATTTGCTGTGGGTTGTTGCATCAGAATAGACAGGAATTGTTGGTTGAGTTTTTGTCGATTTAGGTGGATATGCGTGAGGCGGGTATGGCCGAGTCTCAGTCTGATGATTGCCCTTGTTTCATGTCTGGTAAGGGTGGATGAGAAATGTACTGGAAGGCATAAGGGGTTAATAATGTTTGTGTAGTAATTATTTAAATTTTTAAAATTGTTTAGCGATTTTTCCAACTGCGAGTTTTGAATTTTCTTCAAGTAGTCGTATGGATTAGATACATTTGAAAAAAGCAGCATCTGCTGCTTCGTTCCCTCGAATGTTAACATGTCCAGGTATCCAAACTCCAAACAAGTTTAATTTTGGAGTTGTAATGGGAAATCTTGTTACGAATCTTTACTAATAAGAATTATTTGGTCAAAAAGCACCGGATTTTGAACGGTTTTTCAGTTCAGATTTCGATCATTTTTTTTTTGAAAACTGAAATATATTAGTTTTTGTTAAATTTTACATATTATTAAATACCGTTCTAATTTTTTTTTATAAAAGTCCTAAGAAATAATTATGAAATATTATTTCTTGAAAAACCGCTCAGAAACTTAATAATATTGTAGGTATTTTTTGATGGCATCTTTATATTTGAGCTTGAACTTTTCTTGGCGTATTTAACTTGTCATAACTACATATGTATGATAGACAAGTCGAAGAAATTGGCTCCAAAAATTCTACCTATCTGTCTGTTCGGCTTCAGCCTAAACGGCGCGGCTGGGTGGATTTCCTCGAAACATGGTGTATAGAAGACCGTACCTCCAGAAGTCTTTTCGTTTTTTTTTCAAGGGTGTCTGCCATACATTTTTTTAAGTTATTCAGAAAATCCAATTTTTTCGAAAATGAGCCCTACGGCTTTTTTTTGAAATATTTTAGAAATCTTTTCAAACAAGGTTGTATACAAAAACATATTAAAAAAGCCGTTCTCAAAAAAAAAATTTTGTGACATAACCTTACATTATTTTCTTAAATTATTTATTTTTATAAAAACATAAATTGGAACTAAATGTTTTTTATATTCAAAGTAGAGTCTATTCCCCGTTCGAAAATCTGTATATTATAAACTCATTATCAAAATTATTTAACAAGTTATTCCTTCCATTTTGTTCAGTTACTTTTTAGAAATAACTCTTAGACGTTATTCGCTGCCAGTTTCCCTAACGAGTTATCGATTTCATTATTAGTTCAGTCACTGGGGTAAGTTACCAATCATTTAAATAACGATAACGGCTAGTTATAAAAAATTACTCCTATCGGTTATTTCGATAACTGGTTAGAGTAACGAATAAGTAAGTAATTCCTATAAAGTTATATTTCAAAATTGGAAGGAAAGTGGAAGATAACTGTAAAGTTTTATTTATTAGTCACGACTCAATGGGAATGTAAAGCAGTTTTATAGAAAGTTTAAGTCCAAGTATAAAAAAAAAATTGTTGAGATATTTTTTTCCATTTTTTTGTTCAACAAAATCTAACCATTACAAAAAGGAAAATTTATCTCACTCATCCTGTTTTAGAAATAACTCTAACCAAGTAATCCTGCAACGACTTCATGTCCGAAAGCTAAAAAATTATCGAACCAAAAAAAGGTAAATTTGAAATTTTGGTAACTACGAGTTATTTAATTTTGAATAAGGTTTCTATTAATGTAAGATCTAGTTATAGAAAACTACCTAACCTATTGTGATTTTTTCCTCAAAAAGCTTATTGCCAATTTTCGAATTGAAATATATTTTTTTCTAGCGGGTTCAAAAAAAAAGGATACGTTTTGTGACATCTTTTTTATTTGACGAATATTGTTTAGAAATTTAAATTGTTGACATTTTTTTAGCCAATTTTTTTTTGCATGTTTTGACATTTATTTTTTAAAGAAGATATCTCAAGTTGTAGATTTATTTTGTCGAATTTCTAAATTTTTTCTTTCTACGTTGAAACACATTTCTATTTGAAAATTTCTTGAAACCAGCAAAATAATTTTTAATCAAAAAAAAAACTGAACTGAAAATACGCCAGTAACGGAATTGGGCAAGTGGGGCAGTCCCCATAAAAAGACTGTTAATTAAAAATAAGACTTGTGGAAAATATTTTCTGAAACTTGTATTTTTTCTGTTTTTGATTTTCAAACGTTCATATTTCAAGCTGTGTTTGTATACAACCTCTCGTTTAAAAAAGATTCTCCAATTTTTTTTTACTTTAACCCGACTAAACCTGACAAAAATTAAAAATGTTGAAAAATCTAGTATTTGAATATTTAAATATGACATTTTACTTTCACATTTTATTTTGTTTTTTACCCTTAGAGCTTAAAAGTTAATTGAACAAACCCAACAATACACCTTTAAGACCTAGCAATCTATATGCCTTCAACACATTTATCTAGGCAACCCATGTGCAAATAATTTCTAAAGAAGTTGATGGCGGGATCTTAGACATTAATAACAGTAATGAATTATTAATTTGTTTTTTTTTCTTCAGAAAGTTCAAAATGAGCAATCTTCAAATAAATCTACCTTTTATTTAAAAAA
The DNA here is from genome assembly GCA_958431115.1 of Syrphus vitripennis. NCBI lineage: Eukaryota > Metazoa > Arthropoda > Insecta > Diptera > Syrphidae > Syrphus > Syrphus vitripennis. Next base: position 79,564,785 of record OY288109.1, on the reverse strand, counting down.
TAATAATCCCAAAGAGCAAGTAGGTAGGCAAGACACTTACCTACTTAACCTACCTAAGTTCACAATCTAGTAAACATTTTAAATATGCACACAGAGAGACACTCTTATTTAACATTTCAACCCATAAAGATCGTTTTTTAACTTTTCCAAATGAATAAATTTATCATAAAATATTGCCCGATTCCGTTAATTTCATGTCAGCTATAAATTCTCATTTAGAAAAAAAAGAACAAGACGAGAAAAAGCAACCAACTTAGGGTCAATTAAATTTTCAACAAAACCTCTCGATTCCGGGTTCATCATCCACGGCCGCATATTGACTAAAAAAAAAGCCATCCCTTAGAAGACTTAAAAAAAATATGGTAATTTATTCAATTTACAGTTAAAAAAATAATTACCATCTATCAAATATGCCACACAGTGCCTATATTGTTTTTTTTTTTTTTAAACCACCATTCCTGAAGGACTTGTAAAAAAAAACTTTAAGCGAAAACAACTCAACCATAATAAAAATCTGATAAGACACACAGCGAAAAGGGAGATCTTCTTCCTTTTGCTGTGTTATCGAATCACCCGCTATACTATTTAATCTTATAAAATGTCCATTCATATACAACACACACACACATTATTGAAAAGGACCTATAAGGGACATCCCCAAACCTTTACCAAAACTCCGCGCACAGACAAAAAAGGACACCGAACAAGGAATAAACACAAAAATTCCGATCCGACGAAACTGATAAAGAAAATGTTGGAAGCCATCTGCTAACACCTATACAGCACTTGGCATGATTTAAACACCGAGCCATGCCGCGGCTACTACACTACACTTCACTTCTTTTTTTTTTGTTGTTGGCACCAAAAATAAAGGACACCATATCAACCCGACAACGACCGTTGGAGAAACAAAAAGGACCTCCAGATAAATGGGCAAAATAAAAACATGTCAGTTTGAAATAAAATTTAGAAAACAAAAATTGCAAAAAAAAACACTAATCGATTTATTATCCTTGGGAGTGTTGTTCTACAAAAATATCTCTTCGTAAATACCTAACAATAAACTATGAACTATACTTAATCGCTCCCTGCAGGATTCTCCGCCACAAGGACAAACGGTAACTTTTTGTAGCTTCCTTCTTTTTTTGTTGTTGTTGTGTTTCTTCGACTTGAAATGCTTCTCCATCTTCCTTCCGGCGAAGTGTCCTTTTTTTCCCGATATCACTTGTTCTGTTGTCACACACTGGCACTCTGCGATAAATTCACTCACTGGCCTGGCCATTTCCACGGAGTGGTCTCCGATCCGAACTTTTATTCCTGCTATTGCAAACTAATTCCTTGGCAAGGCGAAGTTGAGCTGTCCGAAAATAGCGAGTATGTTTGTTCGTCGCCGTCACCGTCACCTTTCTCCAGGAGTTCACACAGTGCCACTATGTAGGTCTGGGCCATTTGTAGTGTCTCGAACTTGGAAAGTTTCTGATCAATGGCAGGAGCTGGAACAACTTCTCTTAGACGGTCGAATGCCTCGTTGAGTCCATTCATTCGTTTGCGTTCGCGGGCATTTGCTGCTTGGCGACGTTTCTTCAGAACCGTCGGACTTGGTGGTTGAGATGAGCGGGCTAGTCTGCTTCTCACACTTGATGACTTCTGTGACGAAGAAGAGGTCTCCCCAGCTTCTAAATTATCATAGAACTGCTGGGAGCCGGGAAGCGCTGCGACATCATTGACAATATAATCCACGTGCCAATTATCCAAACAGCTCTGATTGTAGTTGTCTCCTGTGGGAATAAGTCCTTGGTAGTGATATGGACTTCCAGCATAATTCGAGCTGCAGTCTTCTTCCGACGAATATGGGAAATCTGTGAGCGATGTATGATGTTGGCGATGATGACGAGCTGAATTCATTTTTCTGTGTGAATTTCTTGACTTCCTGCAATGGACTGACCAGAGAGCACCTATGACCTCAGTGTGTCTGGCAAAGGCAGTCAATGAAGTCCTTCTGGCACACGACACACTCAAAACAAAAAAAGGTTCACTTGAAAAGAGTAACAGACGGAACTTGCTGATCATTTTGGTGGGGGGTTTGACAGGGAACACGGAAGAATCATCATTTCATCATCATTACCATCAGTTCTCTGTATATTAGGGGATGAGTCGCATGCCATGGAATGCGATCGTATAATTTCAGTGCATCAACCAAAAACCAACCCTTCGGACAACACTACAGAAGTACAGACTGTAGTTTAGTGTTGGGTAATAATGAACGTTTATATGTTTTTTTTTCTCGGGATACTACAGAAGGAGTCCTTGTTCTTCCTTTTATCTTGTGTTTTTTTTTTGGTTGTTTTTGGTCGCTGGACTGGCACGCGCCATATGTTAGTAACATATGTGCTTACACTGTTGGATCAAGAATATTTTTTTATATTATTTGATGTTGGTAAAGTGTCATTCCTGTGAATGAATTTTATTAGCCACAGAATACGCAGTGTTTTTTTTTGTTAGTTTTTTTTTTTTGAGTCATGGTTGAGGGATGATATTCTTATGGTTTTCTATTTAAAATTAGGTGTAGGTAGTTAGATACGGAGTAAAGGTTTTGTTTTCATATTTGAGCTGACCAATTGAATGGGAAATTGTTATTCACTTGAGCAATTTGCAAATTGATAGATAGATTCTGTTGTTGTTTAGATATACATAGGTTGGTTAGGTATGTTTTAAGAAATGACGTTTTAATTAGGGACTGGGTAACAAATTATTATTATTACTACAGAGTGGTTTAAAAATTTGATGAAGGGATAAAATACAAAATAACGGAAATATGTACGAGCGGAAATCAATGAGCAAGTAAAAAGTTTAGAGATTGCTATAACCGCCTTCATAGGAACTTCAGAATCATCCATGATGGCATGGGGAACAGCTAAATTCTTGTAACTTTAAATACATTTAAAAATTATTTCTATGTACGATATAAACTTGCATAGACTACATACATAAGTCTCAACAAAAATGAAATTTTTCAATTTTTGATTTCTTTTTTTTTTAATGTATAATAAGAAAAAATAATAATAAATAATTTTTACTGAGAGAACTAATTTCGTGGTGATTTTGACAATTTTTTTTTAGAAAATTTTTCTTAGGATTTTTTCAACAATTTTTTTGAGGACGAACATTGTTGCGACAAAACTTTTTTTTTACAATTTACCTATCTTTTTGAAAAAATTTCTACTTGTTGACGATTTTGTTTGACAACATTTCTTAAAAAAACAGACAATTTTTGATTCGAAGTAAATATTCCCCATTATATGTATGTATGTACATATATGAGGTTCCCTTCATTTGAAGGTTCAATATTATTTTAACTTGTCAAATAACAGGTTGAGATTGCGAATATTTCGTTGGGTATTTTGAAGTTAACTCTAAGACTGTGTCCACAATCTTTTTTATTGACAAAACATCTTTTTCTTTAATCATTACAAGATTTTTGGAATGCAGAATTTAAAAAAAAACAATTTTTCTTCTTTAATCATGTACAAAATTTTGAAATATATAATTTTGAAATAAAGAATTAACTTTTTTTTTAAATTTTGAATATGCATAGTATTTTAGATTTTCAAAATGTTTAAATACAAACTTTTTGAATACAACAAAAATAAAAACACAAGACCAAACTAAAAAACGAAAATATACAAAAGTTGTATTGTTTGTTATTATTTAATGCACCTGACTACAGCTCAATGATTGGACGGCAAGTGTTTAGTTTTTGTACATCTGAGAAGTCAGCTACATAAGTTTTGCGTAAAATTTAAGTTACTTCTTACTCAGATGTCTAAAAATGGAACTGATTTCGAAAAAAATTATATCTTCTTATAATCGTTGTAATTTTCATCGAAAGCATAATGAAAATAAATGTAGGTTAGGTATTTGACTTCGAACTAGCTTTCTTTAAATATATAAAATTTGTTTTTCGAAAACATTATCCTGATTTATTGTGAAGAGGTTATTTTAGAATACTTTCATTGACACTTCACTCTTTTGTTTTAAAGGCTTTTACTATCGACTATAATTGTTTATATAAAATAGAATTTTAATCTTTAATTTGAAAACTGAAACTCATAATTTCAAAAATCCAGTAACATACATTTTTAAATTATGTTACCTCATTCATAATATTTGTTTAACATCAGTTTGATCTTCTATATGAGCTGGGTCAGATAATTCAAAATACCAAAAATCGGCTTTTAAGGCCTGGCAAAGGCAACCCTAAGCCTTAAGCATATTGCGGCCACTTTTAACAAAATTGCGTACCAATTTTCTATCAGATGAGGGAAGGTCGCTCTATGGCGGAATCTTAGGCTATTCAATAAAAATTGTAATTTTTTAAAATTCACCCAGCCAAAATTACTAACAGCATTTACTAGACATTCTTAAATTATACAGTTTGAAGAATAATGCACTTCTGTCTACGGTATCTAATGGTGCTTTGAGATCCACGAAGCAAGTATATAATTTTTTCTTCAAACTGATAAAGGTATTTGCTACAGTCGTTAGTATAAAAATTTGATCTATTGTGGAGTAGTTTTCTCTAAACCCAGCCTGGAACTCACTAAGCAGATGATTTTTAAAAGACCACTCCTGAAAACGTCTCGCAAGAACACCCATAAGAATTTTAAGAGATGAATTTAGAAAAGCTATCCCTCGGTAATTATCAGCTTGGTTGGGATCCCCTTTTTTTTGAATAGGGACAATCACACTATCTTTGAAGCTCATTGGAATATCACCGGTAACAAAAATTCTGTTGTATTCATTCGTGAGCATTCTTAATAGTGTATCATTCGCATATTTGTAGACTTCAACAGGTATGTCATTAGTTCCTGGTGCTTTCCTGTCTTTACCCTTAATCGGCCAGCTTTTAACTTCTTCCACTGTAAAAGGCCTGTCCAGGATTTAATTCTTTGTATCTGGAACAGAGTACTGGAATTTTGACAAGTTGGTTGTGTCAACCGGGTTCAGGATCAAGTTTGATTTTTTCCGTTTTTCTTATTAAGAAGTCTGCATAGTGTAACTGGTTCTCTACATTTAGATATCTCTACTGCTAAAGAGCTTTGAAATTCTAATTTTTTTTGTTCTGACATGTCATCTTGAACTCACGTTTTGCTTTTAGATACATGCATAATTTTGTAATTTGGCTCGTCGTATCTTCTATACAGACAGACCTAACAATGAGAGAAATTTTCTTCGTTTCCTTTCACAATCTTAATCAAACGATGGTTGTTTTTGAGATTTAATTGATCTCTTGGGTAGTAAAGTCGCAGAATTCTTGATAACTCGTTCAATATCTTCAATCATTCCTAAGAGTTCCTTCTTACTATCTCTGTACAAAGGTGTGCCACCTTTCGGGTCAGCTTCAGAACATCCATTTTGAATTTTAAACCCATACTCACTGCCTCGCCGCCTTTCTTATCCAAAACAGAGTCCTTGGAGCGTCGAGTTTCTGCGAAATTTTCTAAAAAAGACTGCCTCGTTTGTTTGTTTGTTTGTTTGTTTGTTTGTTTGTATAATTTATTAGTTTAAAAAACTCTTAACATATCAGTTGATACTTATAACTACAAGTGTTTTCATCTTACATTATTTATTAACAAAGGTTTTAATAAAGATTTAAATATATTTATATTTGTTTCAGCCTTGAGGTTTCTAGGTAAATTATTAAATAATTGCACTCCTTTATAAAGTAGGTTGTTCTGTGTGCCAGCTCTTCTATATAGTGGTAATCTAAAATCTCCCGCATTCCTTAAATTATAAAAAGAATTTGTTATGATCCAGATCTCGCATTGAAATCTCCGGTAAGGATATTGTTTTGTTCCTGAAGGCTATTAATAGCATCTTTTAGCAGTTGTATATCATAATCCCATCGAGGTCCTTGAGATCCATTCAGATAAACAGGAATAATGCAGTACTTAACACTTCCATTAAATGTAGTTTGGATGTTGAAAAAACTATACCCTGTTGATTTCTGGAATTAGATTTTGATGTCCTGAATATCTTTTCTGTAACCGTAAGGACAGCCACCACTAGCACGACCTCTGCAACTGTTACGGACACCTGACTCCCAAAATAATACGTGATTACTAAAATAATGTTCATAAAAATTATTTCCTTTCCTTCTAAAAGGTGTATTTCGAATAAGCAAAATAATTCAAACTTATTGACAAATTAAAAAAAATCAGAAAATAATAATTTACTGAAGAACCAGAGCCTGAGTGACTTACAACTTTCAACTCTCAACCATTCCTGTGTGCATGTTATTGCAAGAATGAATGCTACCTAAATTTGTGGACCGAATGCGAACGGCTAGGGTGTGAGACATTCTATGCTTGAAGTTAATCTTCTTAAAGAATATTTTAATTTCTCTCAACAGGCAGCAGCCAGGAAAAATAAAAAAATTCTGTTTTTTTAATGGAGTAGACTGAGAATTGAAACCAGAGCTGCGGCATGACAGTCCTGTGCACTAATTATTATTCCACATGTTACTCCAAAAGTCCAAACACTAAGTTCTCAAATTATTCACAATTAACTAATTTTTTGCTTTTATATTTAACTCATTGATTGAATTGCTAAATGTATGACCTAACGAAATAGAAAAGAAAAATAAGTGATAAAATGTTTTTAAATATTTAATTTGAAGTCTTACAAATTTTCCAAAAACAACAACAGTCCTTTCAATATAAGTCACCATGTTCAATTAACAAAAACCTATCTCAATTCATGGCCAAATAATATTTAGATAGTTGATTTTAATATTAATTGATATAATTTCTGTTTTACAAATTATTCCATTCGTGGAATCACAAAAATATTTTCTTTCATATTCCACTTTTCCACCATCCAATTGTACAAGTCACTGGAGAGTTTGAGTAATTAATTCCCATTTCCGACGACGACGACGAGGAGAATTTCTCATCAAAATGAGTGCATAATAACTTCATAAAATTCCTTCGCAAACTTTCAAGGATAATGGTAATGAAATTCATTCTGCGTTTGGATGTAAAAATTAAAACAAAAAAAAAACACACACACCCTTACAAACCAAAAAAAAAAAAAAGAAATCACACAAATATAGGGAGCAAATTAATAATTCCATATTCTCAATCTTTTGTTCATTCGGTGCTGGCTGAGCAAACTAACAGCAGAGCAGAACAAACCAAAAACCATAGCAGTTTCGTCCTTGATAAGAACTAAAGATGTTATTATTATCCTTTCCCCATTCATAGCTTCGAGTTATTTTGACAGCAAATAGTATAGTAGTTGATTTATCTAGAAACGACTCAATGACGGAGAGAACTCAGGCAGAAGTTGAAGTTGAATGTAAAATTATGATTTGGTTCTGCAGGCGAATCTCTGGCTTCTGCTGATGGAAGAAATGAATACATTTTGATTTCTGAAATCAGTTGGTTGAATAATAATAATTACTAATCACTGAACCACAACACCAGGCGAGTTTGTGAAAAGTGAAAAATGAAATGTTGGCGATGCAATGAGATTTTTTAATGGAAATTGGAAAATCTTTTATTTCGAGGATATAAATTTTAATGCAAAGTAAATACACACAAGTCTGCGATAGATGGATGTTGAAGATAGTTTTCAATAACATCACCAGGAGGAAATAATATTCATAATGGTTTGTGGTGTAGTTGAAACACGGAAAAAAAATTACTTTACTTTTACATTTAACCAATTATGTTAACACAGTCGAAGAGACTGGTTTTTCTTGATTTTTGAGAAATTCTGGCTGAAAAATATAAAAAGAAAAACAGTTTAGTTTTTAAGATCATTTGTTTCATTATCCACAGATTTTTGCGAAATTCTAGTTGAACTTAAAAAAAACGCTTATTTTTTTCAACAAAATTTGTGACCGGTAAATCCAACTAAGAGATTTGGAAATACTTTTGATATGCTCACAAGAGTGATGTAATGTGTCGTCATCGGTCATAGAATTGTGTGAATCAAGGTTGCTCTTTTTTACTTGAAAAAAAATTAAACAAATCGAATTAAAAAAATTCATTTTTTTGCAAATAATTATGACTAAAACCCGAATAGTTTCGACCAAATAAAATAATTTCGAACCACTCGAAACTTAGGGTTTCCAAAAATAGTGGTACCTGTCATATAATCATTTAAGCCCAGTATATGGGGAAAAAATGTTATGTGGTGAGAAAAAAATTATCATCGTTAAAAAAGTTTTATATGTCAAACCCCACTTTTTTTTCCACAAAAAAATGGCGGAAAAAAGTCGTGGTGAATAAAATTTTTTCATTTCACACAGTTCGATAAAACAAAATTTAACCTCAAATTTTTGTTTCCTTCGGGAACTGTACTCGTATACACTTGTCTTTAGACGAAACTAATTTTTTTCAAAAACAATATTTTCTGGAGTTTTTTTAAGTATGTACGTACTTAAATTTATTTGATGATGAAATGAAAATCGTTATTAAAGTTACATGCCATGGAACCGAATTTTTGGTTTTCGATTTTCACTGGATATACATTCCAACAATTCTTATTTTTGTTCCAAAAAAAAAAATAACAAAATTCGTAAAACAATTTCAATATCAATCTAGTAACTGTCTGTTTTCCTTTAGATCTCAATTTGAACTAATTTCTTGGAACTCGTTCTTAAATAATTTTTGAGTTTAAATAACTTTTTAAACCAAGTTTTTGATATAAATGAAAATGTTGAATTTGTGTTTGTTGTCAAAACCCAATAATTCAGTTAAAAATCCCTAGATTTTAAAATGTTTGTGAGATAAAACATTTATTTTTTTTTTAAGTTACGAGTATATTCATTTTTTTGTCAATAAAAACCAATATTCTCGGCTACCCCTTATCAAAAATTACTAAATTCTTTCAAACACCAAGTGTTGATGCTTTAATTTTTTTGACTGAGTGTATAAAGGGTTTTTCAACAGGGAAGCTACAAAAGCAGAGCGACAGGGACAGCAAACGTCGCCATATTTCTTCCCGCTCTTTTGACATTTCTCTTCAGTAAGGTTTGCCATTTCATGATGGAAAGATATACGAGCCAACAACGAGTCGAAATTATTAAAATTTACTACCGAAATTCGGAGTCAGTCGTTAAGAGCGCTACGTCCAATTTATGGTCCTAGCAGTTGAACGTCTTGTGGGAAAATTTGAATCCACAGGAACAGTACAAAATGTTCCCGTGCCAGTGAGACAAAGAAGTGCCCGTAGTGTCAAGAATATTGCTGCCGCTTAGGCTTCAGTTGCAGAAAGCCCAAATGTGTCTTTCACACGTCGTTCTCAAGCGTTGGGCATCTCTGTGACGTCGTTGTGGCGAATTTTGCAAAAAGATCTTGGCAAGATTAAATTGACGCAAGAACTGAAGCCGCTTGACCACCAGAAGCGTCGTATGTTCGTAAATTGAAAATGATTCGGATTTTCATCGAAAAATCATCTTCAGCGATGAGGCTCACTTTTGGCTGAATGGCTTCGTCAATAAACAAAATATGCGGTATTGGTCAGGCAGCAATCCACACGTACTCCATGAGTCATCATTTCATCCCGAAAAAATTACGGTTTGGTGTGGTTTATGGGCCGGCGGCGTCATTGGGCCCTACTTCTTCCGTGATGATCAAGACCGGCACGTTACTGTGAATGGGGATCGCTACCGTTCAATGATAACCGAGTATTTTTGGCCCCAATTGGATGATATGGACTTGGAGGACATGTGGTTCCAACAAGACGGCGGCGCGGCGCCACAAGCCACACAGCGAATGTCACAATCAATTTATTGGAAACCAAGTTTGGAGAACGTGTTATCTCACGAAATGGTCCAGTCGCTTGGCCGCCTCGGTCGTGCGATTTGACGCCGCGCCGTTAGACTATTTCTAACTACGTCAAGTCTATGGTCTATGCCAACAATCCAGCGACGATTGATGAACTTCGTACCAATATCGAACGTGAAATTGCAGCAGTATCGGCTGATTTATGCTTGAAAACCGTCGAAAATTGGGTTCAGCGTCTTGACTTCTGCAAGCGTGCCCGTGGTGGTCATGCAAAAGAAATCGAGTTCTATACATAATGGCATCGAACGTACTTTCACAGGGTTAAAGAATTTCATTGATATCCAAAACCGTTTTTGTTTTATTTAAAAAAAAACTTTTGTAGCACTCTTATTGAAAAACCCGATATTTCCAAAACTTCTTGTTTCTTTGTAAATTGAGTGTTAATTTTTTTATTTGAAAATTGACAGTTGCAAATAATTGAAAATGAGTGTGCACATTTTGTTCAGTGTATAAGGCATTAAATGTATACAAGTATACATAGTTATTGAATGAACTAATTTAATTGAGCGAAAGAAAATGAAGTGAAGAAGTTCCGCTTTTGTTTTTTCAATTTTAATTGGTTCAGTTGAAATAAAATTTTATTTTATTATTTTTGTTTTTTGTTTAATTTTTTCAAAACTTTTCCTATTTAGCACTTGATAAGGTTTCGTTTTGTACTCAGATACTTTGAAGTTTCTTTTCTGAAAAATTAATATTATCTATTAGGTATTACGGCAAGATAGTAAGAAAAAGGACTTAAATGTAAAGTGAAATGGTGATATTCTATATTATTCTTTTTGACTTTAAAGACAACATAAACACAAATCTTTGGTTCCTTTTAATGAAGCTTTTTAATGAAAAGAAAACAAAAAAGTAACTTTAAACTTTTCCTGAGCAAATTTTCCCATTATCATACCCCAAAGTGATGCACTCAAGCAAAAACAAATCTACCCAAAATCGCAGATGGAGAAATATAATTTCGTTACTATATTAAATTAATATACATAGAACTGGGTCAAAAGTCTTTGAAATGTCTGTGGTAAAAATTTTCAGAATGATAGCTTTGGATGAATTTCTGTGGTTTGGTGTGTTTTTGGGGTTTATTTTGGCTTTTGTTTGGAAAATTTTAGCGGATGCTCAAACTCAATTTTATGCTTGAATTAGCTAAAAACCGCATTATCACAATACTTTGGTGACTTCTTTTCTTGTGGCTATACTTTTGAAAAATGAGAACAAATTAGATTGTTTTGTTATTGGTAGTAGATTAGTCACTTGGTTTATTTATCTGGTTTGATTTGGACAGACAGCGAGGAAGAGGTAAGTAGTTTAAAATGGTTTTTGAATAAAGAAATAATTAAATAAGAATTTGATTAATGAATATAAGATATACAGCTGAAGTTGTTGGGCAATTTTAGGGATGAAGAGGCGTAGAGTGCCAGAGAAGAAGAGGCCGCAGATGCCCCAGGCTAATTGGGCGGGATTTTACTAGAGGTGGCAATTTTTCAAAATATCAATCAAAATAGACGTGTAAGTTCTGTTTATTTATTTACTTGTTCATCGTAGCTATTTTTTCCAAAATTGATACATTTTGCAATGAATTCGGGAGCTTGGCCATAATTCTACTCGGAAATTGTAAAATTGGGAAAATTTAGGTTCTTTTTGCATGAGTTTGTGGTTCATGCCGAAAAATTTATTCAAAAGGCATTTCTGATTGTTTATTAGAGCTTACCGAAAGTTTCCGTGGTCCTTACAGTAAAAAAATCATTCAAAATGTGTAGGCAGTTTCTTGTATACTCCACGCATTTTATACCCCACGCCTTGCTATTTGCCTTCTGTATTTCCAAACATTCCAACCTTCCCACACTGAGCTTCACAGTTTGAAATCTACATTCTCACTTCCCAATCAAAACTTTTCACTTCGCACACATTAGATTCTACAAACTCTACACATCGCACTTCAAACATCGAAATTTACATCCTCCAAACCAAGAACTTTTTATTCTACTTTTTAGATTTTGAATTCCACAGTTTCCATTTATTGTAGCTACAAGCTTATCATGCCACTTTGCTCCACAGCATGCACCGAAAGTCACAATCCAAACATATGTGTCCGGACATAGAACTTCAATTGCCATTCAAAACTTCGCATTTTGTTCTCAACACTTGGCACTTTGCATGCCAATCTTTGCACTTTTCCCTCCGCACTTCAATCTCCACATATAATATATTTTCCACTCTACACTTTGCACTCCACTTTTTGCACTTCAATTTGGAATTTTCAATTGGAACTTTACATTTATCCAAAACTTGCTTTTCACACTTTGCATTTCGAAATTCACAGTCTAAACTCCACACCTAGCAATCTAAACTTCGAACACCCCATTTGCAACTTGCAAGCCACATTTCGCAGTTTACGCTTGGCACCTCATTTTTCGCTAGGCAAACACTGAACTCAACACTCCACACTTTGCATTTGGAAATTTACTTTTCGAACTCCCCACGACGACGCGATGCACGCACTCCCAACTGTTCACCTTACCCTCCACACTTCGTTCTTCAAACTCAAACTTCAACCTTGCAAATTCTGTGTTTCTAACTTTTCACTTTACACTTTAAACTTCGCACTCGAATCCTCGCACTCAACACTTCGCATTCCTTATTCTGTATTTCGCACTCCATTTTAACACTTCGCACTTCGAAATATGTGAAAAATTTCAACAGAATTGGTTGCACTAAATGACCAACGATTTTATCTAAAATATGTATATTGAAAATTACTAAGAAGTATATGCTGAATATTTAAATTTAACCAAACGCAAATATACATTTCTCGTTAGCCACATTGCAATAATTATATTTTACTCTTTCTGTCTTGTTTTTGTGTGTTTCAACAAATTTATTATCTATAATCTCCACTTCAAACTTGACCTCATAACTTTCCAACCCAAACGACTTCATAACTTTATCCTTCTAAAAAACAAATAACATAAAATATCTCCCATGTCTTCTATCTCTTTCATATAAGCAAATAATATCCACTATAATTTGCACAAAACAAGAAAATTATTTATGTAAATTGTTTTTTTTTTTTTTTTTTTTTTGTGATGCCATTACAACCAAAGATTCAAAACACTAAAAACATATCAAACTACAATAATTGTTGGAGTTTTATCCTACTTTGGTTTGGAACGATGAACGCATTTCCCTAACTTTCCTCTATAGCACCAAAAATAAAATATTATTCCACAAGTTCTCATATAGATAATTCTCAAGTGCGATGACGACGACGGACGACGCAGAGACTGATGATATCGCACGAAATCAGGAAGAATCGACAGAGTAAACTCTTAACATTTTCTCTGACCAAAATAACCAAAAATACGAGCATTAAAAGTTTTGCATCCAAAATCGAGTCGAAAGTATATTTCTTGATGAACAGCAATTCGAAACGATAAAACCATAGTCGACATTATGTAGTCCAACTAAAGTTTGTTCTTTTCAAGCATTCGTTTTCGTGTCGTCATCGTTGCTGTCGTAATGTTAGGATCGATGTCGTTGTCCTTTCGCCAAGAAACTTAGCAAATCAAAAACACAAAACGATAATCGTTTAATCAGCTTAAAACTTTGACACTATACACCACTTCCGCCCAAGGGACCTATTCTGGTTCTGTGGAATAGTAAATTGAATAAATTGTTTTTACATTCGCTTTCACTTTTTCGATTCAATTTGTGCAAATATGCGATCCTGATTCAGCGAATGAAACTGTATTACCGACACAATAAAATATATGTCGAGCTTACTCAGTTTTCAGTTCTCTAAGAGAAAATGAAATCTTTAATAAATAAATCTCGTTTTTTTCAAAAATGTCACGAAAAATATCGCAATTTCGCATTTAAATCTTCGCTGTCATTTGAAATGCGAAATTTTAATTTAACAAATTAAAATAATCGCGTTATTATAGATTTTTTAATTGCGAGATTTTGTAATGTGCAACTTAAAATGCGAGATATTTATATGCGAGACTATGCAAAACTATGCAAAACTCAATAGCCTATGTCTAATCCATAACGAAAAAAGTGTTTCTGTGTCATGTGATCTCGTTTTTTTTTCAAAAAAGTCACGAAAAATATCGCAATTTCGCATTTGAATCTTCGCGGTCACTTGAAATACGAAATTTTAATTTAACAAATTAAAATAATCGCGTTATTAAAGATTTTTTAATTGCGAGATTATAAAAACCTAGATTTTGTAATGCGAAATTTCAAATGCGAGATATTTATATGCGAAACTATGCAAAACTATGCGAAACTCAATTGCCTGTGTCTTTCTCTGTTCAATCCATAACGAAAAAAGTATTCCGGTCTCATGGATGTGCTTCTATTTTTTCGAACTATTCAATCTTTTTACAGAACTAATACTAGGCCCCAGAGCATTTGATGCCTAATAAGTCAGCTGGATCGACAGGGCTTATGAGCTTTCATGCTTGTTATAACTTAAGAGAAATCAAACAAGTTACTGCTTGGAATATCTGAGAGTTTCTCCATAAGAAGTGTCTCCGGAGGAGCCTGTTTCTCAGATCATAACACACTGCAGTTGCACAGATAGTGAGTAGTATCTTCATGAAAAGGATTTTTCAGTTCAGTTCAGTTCAGCTACATTACTCTCGATTGCCTTTTTTAGATTACAGGGAGGAATCTGAACAGTTGGGCCTGCCTGGCTTAAAACAAGTGTTGATTCTGTTTTTGCAAGTTAATCAGCACTTTTATTATCTGGGTCACCATTGTGACCAGAGACCCAGAAAGCCTTATGTTTTGCTGTGTTCCAAGAATCCTTAGCTCTTCGCGACAGCAAGTTACAAGCTTTGATTTTATTTCAACGTCCGAAACTGCTTCTGAAAAGAATCCTGCCAGTATCCATGTTGGTCCCGTGCGTCGTGTCAGCATGTAAATACTTGTAACCGTCGATTCGAAGGTTAATGGTTCTTGTTGATCTGCCAGTCCCCTCTACTAGGAAAGGTGGTTATGCAGAAGTCTAAATGGGGTGTTATATAGTCAGCGAATTCCTCTAGAATATGCGCCTGACAGATGGCACTGGATTCCCAGCTATCAGTTTAGGTAAGCCAGCTTTTGACTTCCGGTTCTTGTTTAAATAAATCAAGGTGTTTTGAGTTTCGATAGCCTTCAGACACGCTGAGGGTGTGGTCCTCATAGCCCCAGTGATTCCAATTTCCAATACATGCTATTTTTTACCTTGTTCATGATTTAAAGGTTGGCAACTTTGTGCAGTGCATTCTATCAGACTACATTACCATGTGTCAGTACAGATCTAACTATGAGCGTGATTTATTCTTTGAACTGTACTATTGGTACTTAAGGTATCCCAGGAAGAGACGTCGCCCTTTTCAAAATTTTAATTTTACGTTGTGTTATAAGTCTTTTATAAAATTTGAAATTATTTGTTTACATGTATGAAAAATTTGATACAGAAGAAAGGTTTTAGTAGTAGGAAGAGCTAACTAACTAACTCATTGGTCAGTAAGGTTTTTCTGGTAGAAATGAACCGAAGGTTTTCAGTGTGATGAATTTGAGCTCAGAATTTTTCATCAGTTCAAGCTAAGCAATTAAATACTTTATCAGCATTTACTCCAATGACTATTTTATCAACGGAGCAAATCCTCACTGATTCTTTAATAATATATCTGCGTTAACTCCTATAACATTTTTCGTATTTTTATAAATTGGTGTGCTTCCAGAAAATATGGTTAAGAAAATATGTAAGGAATTAATTATGTCACAATTTTCCTCAATAACATTTTTACTTCCATTAAGAAAGACTATAGAAGCAAAATATTGCAAAGAGTAACGCTTTAATTTGGAAATCGGAAGCAAAATTGTTAGTTTGAAATACATTGCGGCACTGCCATTTCATATCATATCATCTGAGAAAAGTTGCAAAAAATATGTCTTTTCCATTGCCAGTATTAAAAACTTCGTTCTTGAGTAAATAGAGTGTAATTTGGCATTATCCTTTTTATTTTATATCCTATATCTCCAACCCACTCTTCTTTCCTGTTTGAATGAAGACTTTATTTACCTACTTATTTCTTCCATGCTCCATTGCTCCAAAGTGAATCTTATATAAAAATAATCCCGCTGAAAAAAAAAACTTTTTTTTCACATTTCCATCGTTTTATTAAATTCACCATCAGCTAAGAACAAACAGAAGTCATTCGTCGTCAATCCACATATGACTCAATCCGAGAGCCACGAAGGAAGGGAACATTATTAATGAGTCCTACACAAGCATTTCTTTGACTCTAAATGTGTTTGCCCTTGTGAACATACATACATAATTTGTTATCCTTGCCAAAAAGAATATTCTTTAAAATATTATTTTCGGGTAGGTACATCGTATGAAGAAGAGATGTCTTGTAAACATTATTTTTCATCATTTTAGACAAATTTTTAAGAAAAATAATATCAAAAGGGTTTTTTTTTTGCACACGCATGCGGAAAATTCAACTATTTTCCTTTTTTTTTGGGAAGAAATGTGTGTTTTGACATTTGAATGAAAGTTTGTAAATATTGCAGATGGTTTGATCTGGATGTCAGGTTTTGAAATTAAATGAAAATGATAAAAGTCTCGTAGTGATGACTTTAAAGCATGGCACACTATTGAATTATGTAAAAAGATGGGTAGATCGAAATTAACGATATTGTTCAATAGATTAGCATTTTGTTTGACATTTGATAAACAACCCACGAGATTGCTCTTAGGACGAGGACTTGATGAAGGACAAGTTAAGATACATAAAGATGTGTCGTAGAAGTCATGGAAGAGTTCTCAATAAGAGTTGAAGTTGGTATGCCCCAGGGAAGAGTATTGAGTCCCTAGGTGTTTATGAAGCTCCTTGACATTCTGCTTAAGGGTAAGGTAACGGTTCAAAAGTGAATCAGTTATTCTTTGCTCATGATTCTTCTCCAAGGACTACTACATCGACCTAGACTCTTCTGCTTGACTGCCTTAGAAGGTTTCATTACATCGCTTGCCTCTCGATGCAATCGTTTCCTTTTCTAAGTGTATAGCAATCCACTTTCACTCAGGTCTTCGTATGATAAAGTTAATGGGTTCTTGACTTGCTCTTATTCTGAAGTGAAGTTCAGCATTAAAAAGAACGGTTGGGCCAAAAAAATTCTCAAGACGCTTCGTAGGCATTTATTTACTAACGTTTGGAGCTCTCTTGTGCATCCATGAAGAAGCACGGAACAATAGTGCCTGGGTTTTTTAAGTT
This sequence comes from Syrphus vitripennis, assembly GCA_958431115.1. Classification (NCBI taxonomy): domain Eukaryota; kingdom Metazoa; phylum Arthropoda; class Insecta; order Diptera; family Syrphidae; genus Syrphus; species Syrphus vitripennis. The sequence continues at coordinate 79,547,657 of OY288109.1, read as the reverse complement.
TAATGAGTTGTTTCTCTATATCTTGGACTGCATTCCGACCGCAGTCTTTGCTTTTACTATTCGGATGGTTATCGGTTCCGCTATTAGTAGAGGTAATACTACGAATATGTATATGGAAAATTGTCTATCTATACTGGTAATTGACGAAGATTCATTACGTTAGAGAAGAGTAAGCATACACCACATATGTTATGCTTGAGTACCCCGCAGAAATATTATGAGATCTTACTAGCGTAGCTACTAGTTCAGGTGTTTGAGATGTGATTCTGCAGATTCTTCTATAATCCTCTTCAGTTCCAGCCAAAAAATATTCATTTAATACCTCACCAACAGGAACAATATTGGTGACAGTATACAGCCTTGCCTGACCCAAAAAAAGCAATCAATATATCTACCCTCTTCTGTTCCAAGCAAGCCAGGTAAATTTTGTATTGACGCTGTCAAAGCAGTTCGATGATGAATGTGGATCGTACAGAAAGATCTAGTCCTAGTTCGTCGTTAACTTGTATTTGCTCTGAGAAAATTCTTATTATTATTGTGCTCCAAATACCTTGCACATTCCTTTCCAATTTTCGGACCCCGAAAGGCTTAAAATCTTTTGGGTGCTTAAAATCATTCATTCATTGATTAACAAGCTTTCTAAATTAGTTACAGCAGTATTGCTAACCCAATTTTTCTCGAACTGCTCGTAAGAGCTCTGCTGGAATATCACCAAGTTCAAACGCTTTATTTTTTTTCAGTGACTCGAGAGTTTAGTTGTCTTCACTGGTGGAAACGCCGCCGCCCGATATTAAAAAAAAAAAGTGTTTCTTCGAATTGGAGTTCGATGGAGTTAAGCTTATCACCTTGAGAAGGTGATCCAAGGCTATCCCAAGTCTCCTGTTACCATCGTCCTGAAGAATGCTTCTCATATAGTTATTTGGCAAATAAATTGATTTTAGATGATTATTGACAAAATATTTTGAAAATTTTAATTTTATTTTAAAATATTTGTCGCACTTCAAACTCATCTACACGCTGCAAATTGTGTTGTGGAGAAGTATAATTAAAATTAAAACACATTGAATCTATTGTCCTTCGTTTAATTGGCATTAGAAAGCATAGGTACACCTACTTTGCACAAAACCAGCTTCCAATTATATTTTCATAGCTGTGAGATGCAGATGCAAAATTTTAATATACACACATGAACTCTGCTAGCTGTTGTCCTATTCTTTACTCTAAGCCACAAAATAACTGCCAAGTAGAAATATCCTCCACAAAAAATGGAGAATATTAAAAATCCCCGAGGGTTGGGTCAGCTCAGCTCAGCACCATAATATTATATTAAAGTGAGAAGAGTTGCACTGTTGCATAATAGTTCTGCTGCTTGCAAGGGTCCTGCAAGCTCATGACATTCCGACAGGTTAACAATCCATTTCACCCCATCCGAATTACACATATCTACGATGCGAGTTAGTGCAGCAAAACGGAACCGAATGTTCGTCCGTGCCAAATATCCTTGCGGCTATATTTGCGTGGGTATGTGTTTGTGTATGGTCATAACTCATTCTGCATTTAGAAATGGAATAATTGTATTTAACCGCTACCAACAGACGTACAAACGGACATTGCATCGCTTGCTCGAGCTTGAGCCAACTCTAACGCCGCCGAGAGCACGAGCTCAAGGAGCCATATGGAAATGAAACTACTTTTGGATGGTATTCATTCGACCACCAAAGGGGCCAGAAGTATGCATCACTAAGAACCCTGACATACCGTGCCAGTCAGTCGTTTGAATCCAAGCAGAACGATGCGATGCAACGGAATAGTTTCGTTTGTTCAAAAATTCAAATTGAAAACCGTGTTAAGGAAGGGTGTAAATTAAAACCCCCATCGCCATCAAAATGCCCCCGTGACAATCCACGTGAGCGTGAGGTTATAACATCGGAATCGGAATTAGTTGGCACTGTATCGTCGCGTCGTCGTCGTCGTCGTCGTCAGTTATGGTTGATTGTTTTTTCTGCTGGCCTTCAGCGAAATTAAAGTGGATATATGTGGAAACGAAACCCCTATGGCAATCAAATTGATTGTTTATTGCCTTTTTATTTCCCCCCCTCTTTCAAAGCAACTTATACCTAATAAAAAAAATAAAACAGCAACTCTTCCTCTTCTGGCAGAGTTGATTAATTTTTCTGAAACAATCGGGAGAAACGTTGCCGATGGTTGGTTGACTGTTGGAACAACAAGCATACATATCAACACCTCCTCTGCTCCTGATATGAAACATAACTATTTATCCTGTCCTTCGGTTTCCGATTCAGTTGAATTGTCACGTTTTAGGTAGGGTAACTACTAAGGACAGAAGGAGGGACATGTCAGTAGTACCGGCGGGAAATGCAAATAGAATATCAATGCAATTCAATAGAGCCACATGGGTCGTTATGGTTCATTAGGGATATTGATCTGAATATGATTGCAGGATTTTATTTGGTTTTGTTTGTATGTGTATGTGTTTGTTTGCGTTACGGGAGGTAAACAAATTAGTTTTGGTTATAACCAGGATAGGTAATAATAAACAGCTAATATCAAAGACAGCAAAAGGAAATAGGTAAACATGGATATAAGGGAATTTATGGAAATATTACCTTCCTACGGGTGGGCCAAGTTTGAATATAATTAAGAAATGTATGTGCTGGTTGTAGGATTCGGACATACAAAAGGGAAGATCTGGGAGGGAATGTCTATAAATCGCATAAATAAAATGATTAGAATTATGGATTTGCATAGTTTTTAGTTGTGGATACACATAAAACAATAAGTTATGTTTACGAATTTGTTTTATGAGTTTGTTTTTAAACTATATACATACATACATAATGGTTGTAAACTAGAAAGTAAAGATGATTAATATCTTCCGCCAAAAATTTTAGACAACATAAAGGTGTCAGTATACATAATAAATATAAATATTAAAGAGGAGGGAGAGGGAGAAGAAGAAAAAGAAGAAGAAGAAGAAGAAGAAGAAGAAGAAGAAGAAGAAGAAGAAGAAGAAGAAAGAGCTTATAAACCTTTTTTATTTCAAAACTGTTGTATTCAAACCAGCGTTGCCACAAAGTGCCCGATCGGGCCATTTTGCCCTCTGTTTTTCATTTTGGTCCTTTGCCCGGGCCACTCAGAAATGGCCACCAAATCTTCATTTTAGAAGATTTAACATCATATCATATCGTACAAAATAATAATTAAAAAGTTTTACAAAATCAAATATAGGTAAACCATGGCTAATACAATGTGTTTCCACCCAAAAAAAATAATCTTTGTATCAGTGTCTTTTGATGATATAAGAACCCCAAGGGAAATGTACATTTAAATAGTTTGAACAACCCATTGTCAAAACGTATTTTTACTTTCTTAATTATGTTTTAAAAATAATAACTGATTTAAATAAAAGCTTTCAAAGTGAAGCACCAAAAATACATTTGTTGATTAGTGAAGTCACTCAAAAATATAAAATTATTTTAAAAAACCTTTTTGAAAGCTGATTACTTAAAAACTTTAGGTAATATAAGTTGATGAGATATATTACGGGTTTGGATTTGATGAACTGTTTGAAAATTTAAATGGAAGCGAAAAAGAAAGTTTTCTGAAATCAGTTCAAAACTATTATGTATTTAGAACTTTGTAAGCAATTAAAAAATAGATTAAATATTTGTGACAATTTGTTGACAACTTTTCAAATTTTAGATGTTAATTATTTGAATCATAAAAGTGATAATTTTAGATTAATTTCTGATCATTTGACAACTCTGTTAATAAAATTTCCAAACTTAATCATTTGTCCTGAAAATATAATGGCTGAAGAGCTACATAAAACTGTTTACAAGAAATAAATAAAGAAGATCATGATATTAACGCTGTAAATGGTGGGCTCAGTTGAAAGAAATGAACAATTTTGCTTTTGATCATTTATTTAAAAATATTTCTTATTTCAGTCTTCCATTTTCCATATAGCAGTGCAGCTGCTGAGCGTATTTTTTTAAATATTAAAGCAGATAATCGAAACAGTTTATCGTATGAAATTATTCACTCTCTAATGAGCCTTAAAGATTATATGCAGGGCAACTTGGTAACTGTGGTAATTTTATTCTTAAATCAGATTTTGTAAAAACGAATAAAGATATGAAATGTGATTTCCTTAAAATATAACTGACTTATAAGTTAATTTATATCTTTTTAATTAATAAGTGGTTCAAAGCCAAATGATGTCTGAATTAAAAATGTAATACAATCTTTTTTGTAAGCTAAGTAGACTTAAAAAATTTAATGCATTAAAAAAATAAAAAGAATAAATAAAAATATTAATAAATTGTATTTTAATGTTTTAAGGAAGGATTTGTAAGTAAAATATTTGGGCTGCACTTTTGTCAAATGGTCCTCAAAAATATTCGAAATGGCTCTCACTTTGTTTTTCTTCGCGGCAACGCTGATTCAAACTTTCTTCATTTAAAGTAGTGCTTCATTCAAAAGTGCTTCGATGCAGAGCGTAGCAGGTACTGAAGTACGGTCGTGCAATGAGCACGAGCGGTGATATTTTTTTACAACAGCAACAGATATGGTGCGAAATATACCCAGAGCAAGACAAATGACAAATCGTCTGCAAATACAGGGAGAAAATTGCAAAAAAAAATTAATATTAATATTTTTCATGGCGTCGACCCGTGTTTGGAAACTCCAGCAAAAATCGAATTAACTGTTCTAATCTACTTCAATAACTTCATTGCAATCCTCCAAAATATCTCTTTACATGTATTTTTCGGGTCGATAAAAGCAATTCTGGTATCTCAAAATCCAATGGCCACTGTTTTGCTTTCCAATAAAATGTGATCCTATTGCTTCCGAGATTTTCAATTTCAAAGTCAATAGGCTTGAAGAGTGACGCTTCTTTCATTTAAAGCAGACATCACTCTTATATTCTTCCAAATACATTATGAGAGAATTTTCCAATCCCTTGACATTTATATAGAGATTTGTAAAAAAAACTGATTCCTTGCGAAAACGCTTTTTCAACGACCATAAGCAAAACATTTTCTAATGGAATGAGAAACACATTTCTCAACGAAGTCCAATTAATTAAAATTTATGAACAAAAACCGAAAATGCCCTCACAGATATATTAATTTTAGTTTGAAATATAACGGCACTTTCCATACAAGTTTTAACCGAAAAAAAAACTGTTCTCAAAAATCTCAAAAACGGTTCCAAGAATTAGTATATTCTTTTTGTAATAGTATTAGCACGGCTTATTATAAAACAATACAAAAAACTCAAAATTTGTTGAAAACTGCTTCCAGAATTTTGATAAAATTTTGTGTGTCAATTTGTATTAGAAGTGCATTGTTCATGAGTAGAAAAAATCATTATTAATTCACATAAATTAATACCCACCTACCTACGACGAAATGTTCACACATGGGAGCAAGTATGTACGATCCGGTTCTGTAATATTATTTCAAAAATTGCTCCATAAAGCTTCTAAAAATTTGTAACAGCTAACAGATTCTTCTATAAAGTTAATCATGCAAACTTTATACAAATTGTACTTTCTTTAATTATTCAAAGAGACTTCTCACAAGAAAAAATATATACTATCTATGTATGTTAAACTTCCTTTTCTTATTAGTAAACAAAAACAGTTTTTAAAGAAGCAGTTCGAGACTATAACCCCTTTGAAAATAGGCAAGCCCTATAAAAGCCTTATAGAAATTGAAACTTGCGGCATATCATATTTCTAAGCAAAAAGAAGTCGAAATGTTAGTTGGGAAATCTAAATCAAAAGCGGTTGGCCAGCATTTGAAACCTCTCGTGTAGATGAAATATTCCCGTCAGTTATCAAACCCATCCTCCCTCGCAACTCGAAAACGACACACTAAGTTATCAAAGGGATTACAAAAAGTATAAATTCTTTCATTTCAAATAAAATAAGTCCTAGTTCTTCAATTTAATTAAAAACACAAGAATCCTTAATGTGGTTAATCTTCAAAAATACAAAATTAAAGTACATATATAATTTCATAATATAATATGTAGTGCCCTGGTGGATATATTCCTTAATCTTATTGCAAATTTTGTTAAACTGGTACTCCAAAGTATTCTTTTGATTCCATTGATTCAATAAATTAATTCAATTTTAGATATGCATGGCTGATTGGAACATTTATTTTAAACGAAAAACAGAAAAAAAAAAAACAATTCAAGACAAAAACTTATCGATAAACTCCTTCTATCGAGCTTTCTAAAATAAAGATAAACGGACGATATGACGCAACAAAACGAAAATGGAACAAAAATAAATCTACATAGATCATCTCATCGTCATCCTTTCCATTTCCATTGACAAAAATTCGATTTAAGTGAAGTATCATCCGCAATAATAGTCGTTGAGCTCCTTTTCCGAACACTATAACCGAACCACTCAATGCTTAACGTCCGGATCCGAACGGCGGCGGCGGCGATGCAATGATGGCGATGACGACGACCCGGCAAGGATGTGGAAAAGGAAATCTATTTCTTATTATACATACATAGCAGAGACAGACAGAGACCCTCGCTAGCTCACTATACCATATAAAATATGGTACGTATATAATGCAAGGCAAAGACATTGGATATACATACATATAACTATGCAAATGAAAAGGTTCTTTTAGCAAAAGATGCATTCCACAAAGGGCACTCTCTTTATTTTCTGAATGGCAACGGGGTCAGTATGAATAATGCCAATGAAGCAATGAATATATTAGGAAGTTTTATCCAAAAGAAAGAAGATTTATTCGAAGGGTTTTCTTCTATTAACAGGGTGCATTATAAAGTAACGTGAAGGATTCGTTTGCAAATATTTCCAGTTTGGTTCCACAAGGAAAGAAACGAAAAGCTGATAAAATTCAATTTTAGGGAGATTGTCATCTGTCAGTAAATTAAGAAATAAAGTTGTTGTATCATTGAAAAACGTTAAAAAGAATATAAAATGACAAGTCGACTTTTGTTTTAAATTAATTTTAAAAAAATCGAATGTGCTTTAAATACAATCTTCTGTTTTTATTTACCTAACAAATAATCAATCTTTCAAAGTTGGTAGGAAAAGGTCACTCAAGTACCTATGTGTATAGTCATTTTATTAAGTGACCGTATCTTAGACAGACTATAAAAACAGATGAGCTTTTCGTCAATTTAAAATGACACATTTCCACTCTACTGCGCACCCTGTATATTACTACCTTACTACCTACCCATAAGTCTTTGAGAAATTTATTATCTACTTTTCAGGATGTGTGCTTATCCTTTGTACATTGAATATCTTAATGGAACTCGTCAAGTAGAAGATGGGATCGTGTGGATAATTCTGAGAATTTATTGGTTTGCTTTTCATTCTTAACAAAGATGTCCTTTATTTTTATTAGAACAAAACTTTCAAAAGATTTTGTCGTTAAAAAATAAAAAGCAAAAAAAAAACATTTGTGTACATATGACATTTGATATCAATTTATTTACATTGCTACTCACTTGATTTGGCATAAAAACCAGGTAAATAATACTATATGTAAATTTTATATTAATTTAAATTTTTTTCTTTATTTAATTAGTTGAAAACTCAAGTCACATAGGGAAATAAAGAATGAATTTTTAATTTCAATGAGTTTTCCTTCATTCAATCAATGTGATTTTCTTATAGAAATATTTTTTTTTGTAGCTTTTAAAAATATTTCATAGCTCGCTAAATATCTGAATATCATAGCAAAAATTTTAAATAACACTCTCGAGCAAAAAAGATTTCCTTAAGATCATTCTAGTTTTGAATAAAAACTTTTTAACTTTTCGATTTTTTTTAATAAGTCTGTCTAATCAACTGAACCGAAGTGTATTATACAGAGTTTTAAAAAAAATGAAGTGAATTAAGTATAAATATAACAGAATATATTATATAGGTATATCATCATGACGGATTTATTTAGGTGATGTGTATTTACTTATTTGAACTTTTTTTTTATGACTTGATAAAGTATATAAATAAAATAGTGACCGTAAAGTTAAAATTAAATTATGTTTAGTTAAGCGTGCGAAGAGGTCGTAAAGCGAAACTATTTTCCGATAAAGAATTTTTATGTACGAGTACCTAAATATTTAATTTAGAGTAAATTTATTAAGATTAATTTTAGTTGTTTTCATACACTTCATTCAGTTTGAAAATTAGTAAGAGTTCTTATAAAAACAAATATTTATGTTTATGTTAATCAAAATGACGAAAGTGATTCACTCTGAAAATTGCAAAATATTTTTGAACTTTGTTAATTTTGTCGTAGAACAATAATTTTGAAACTAAACTTGGGTTAAGGTGTAAAACAATTCATTTTCAGCAATAAATATTATCCATACGACCGATAAAATAATTTTTTTTAAAAACATATCGTTTTGGCAGTGGAAAAGAACAACAGTTTCCACAAAAAATATCTATTTACATAACTATACCACTTTTCGATATCACAGACAAAATTTATTGCTGATGGAAATGCATTTTTTGGGCTGGAATCAATTTTGTGCGAAAATTGGGATAACAACATTTTGTATTGTAAAAATTCTGTATATTGCAAATATTTCAGAACTCTGCAAGTAAAGTAAAAGGAAGTAAGATTATTGCACTTGATATTTCTAAAGCATTTGATAAAGTTTGGCATCCTGCTCTTTTATCGAAAATGCGTGCTTTTGGTATCGATGAAACCTTTCTTCGTTGGATTAGTAACTTTCTTTCGAATCGCTCTATGCAAGTAATATTAGACGGATTCAAGTCTGAAACCCACAACATAAATGTTGGTGTGCCGCAGGGTTCTGTTTTGTCTCGTTACCAGATTCACATCCCTGCTCTTCGGACGTGGAACTGAAACGGCTAAATATGATAAGTACATTAAATTCTGACTTAGACAGCATTGTACAATGGGGATTAAAAAATCTCGTAGAATTTAATGCTTCGAAAACCCAATGCTGACTTCTGTCGTTAAAGCGAGACGTTCCCCCCTGCCATTATCTATGAATGGCACTTGCATCGAAGAAACTAATCAGCTTGCGATTTTAGGTATGTGTATCACAAACCATCTTTTGTGGAATGATCACATACTTAGCGTCGCCAAAAATGCCGCAAGATGTTTAGGTTTCCTTTGGAGATGTAAGAAATTCTTTTCCCCTTCTGATCTGGCTATTATCTATAAATCGAAGATCGGAGACAGGAACATCATCGATACTTTTACGTCACTCGAACACCGACGTAACGTTTAATGTCTCTCACTCTTTTATCGTTACTTTTACGGTAAGTGCTCTATTGAAATAGCCAGTTGCATTCCTCCCCTTAAACGATTCAACCGTAATACTCGCGCTTCCAGGAATGCTCATCAGTTTCCTCTTGAACCCAATTTCGGTCGTACTGTTAAGTACAGGGATTCGTTTTTTAGCCTTACTACGCGAATGTGGAATGCCCTTCCACGCTCTGTCTTTCCCTCTCATTGTGATGTGACGAAATTCAAGACTAATGTGCAACGACAGCTCCTTTTAAATCCTCTCCTTCTTACCTGAAGCTCGCACTGTGTCTTTGACATATAAAGGGTACATAACAATCCCCTTGAATGCGCGCTAATTATAAAAAAAAAAAATATATATTAAAGAATTTGAATAAATAACTTTGGACTCACAGAATTTCGAAAAATAGAATATTGGATTTAATTAAATTTGAAATACAGAATCCTATAATTTCAAAATTTTAGAATACAGAATAATGGAAAAGCCAAAAAAATGGAATACAGACTTTCAAATAGAATTTTTAATTCACATAAAGAATTTTAGCTTACAATATTTTGGAATACAGAATAACGACCTGTTCCCGTTAGGTTAAATTGAAGAATTACTTTTTTAAACAAGAAAATCTACCTTGTTGCGGTAAAATTTACCACAACAAGTTTCATCTACCTATTCAATCTTCCCCAGTCCATTTTCAACCTTCCTTCTTCCGTGGCAGCTCCAAAATGCTTGAAGAGTTCAGTTGAATCCTGGTATCCATCAACCAGTGGCCTGCTCTTAAGTATTTTGGAAAAGCAACCAAAGCAGGTCTACGTGATTGGTAAAAATTGATATCAATCAAAAATCAATTGTGTGACGGGCGGTCCGCAAATTATTGAGTGTGTGATGGATGGTCCACACAAACATCGCTTGAAATGACAGACAGGTTGTCTGGTCATGCTTTAACCAAGAATTGGCACGGGCGACACTTGGTCCCCGATTGCAGATGTGACTCGGTATGAGAATGGCTGAATGCCCAACGTAAACTTTTTGAAATATTTCATGTACAAGATGGAACGTTAACCGTAGTCCTTTCCCCTAATCTGCGCAAAAGTCCAACGATTTAGATTAGAATCGCGTAGTAGGAAATTACTGCCAAACTCTCCTCTTCGATAGTTTTGAACATGGAAATAAGCTTCCCACTAATTTTCACGTATAGTAATTTTACATTTTATCCGAGGGGGAAAAATGCACACGGTCATAAACTTAAATTTCTTTTCGAACTTTCCAAAACTTTCTTTTAAATTTTGAGTGGGTGTGAATAGGATGGCTGAATGCATCCACTGAATTCCCGCCCTTTGGAAGTCCTACCAAAGGACAGCGAATTCAGGGGAAATGACAATGCAGGAAGCTGGGGTGTAAAGTGCGAGTAGGATAGGCGGTGGGGTCTCAACTGCGTTCGCTCACTCTTGCAAATATGCTGGGTGTAGCTGAATGATGACGCGATCGAGATCCACGCTTTCTGATTGGCCGAAAGCACTTGGGCATTGGAAAAAAGAAGAGGTCGTCCAGGCAAGGTGAAAGCCTGGAAGAGCACTTTTTACCCGTCTTGAGAGTGAACCGGATGGTTCTTGATTTTGAAGCGTAAAGGAAATTTTTGGATAAGTTTTAAAAGAAAAAGAAATTTGAGTTCAAGGAAAATTTAATTTTTTTTGAGTTTTGTTTGAGAGGTGTGAGTAAAAGTTTAAGAGAAGAAAAAAAAAAGGAAAGTGAAAATTAGTGGAGGAAGCTTGGGAGATTCGGGAGGAAGAAAGAAAAAAAGGAAAATTGAGGAGGATTTGGCAAGATAAGTATTTTGTTTCTTTTTTTTGTGTGGATGTTATTATTCTTTTTTTATATTTAGTAGTGCATTTTTAAACTTCGTTGAAATTTCGTTTTAAAATTTTGCAATCGTTAGACTCTTGCTTCGTAAAAAAATATTTCCGATAAAGCGGAACTCGCGACCCGTTAAACCGTTTTTGTTCTTTCGGGACAAAAGTGTTAACGGTCCATCTTCTTTTGTTCAAATCTTTTGTTCAAAATTCATCTAAAAGATCTTGGGTTTTTATCCTGCTTTTGCAAGGTTTCCCAAGCAAAAAGTTCATTTCAATAAAAAAAAGTCTTTACTTTAAATCCTATTTTTTTTTTTTTTGTTCTTTTCTTTTGAAAATTCAATCACCGTCGTATCCGCTCCAAAAGGTTTGTGATTTCCTTTATAACAAAAAAAAATCGCTGGCGCCCATTTTCGTTTCATTTCAGGAACACCCTGATCTTATTTTTTTACAGACATTTAATTTTGATCATTTTTTTTTTTATTTTATTAATTTTCATTGATCGAAAATCCGATCAAAAAGTCCCCACGTCGCTGAACCCACCCCGTCGCTGAGCTACCCAGGTGGCAGCACCTTTTGTGCTACCTGTTACGAAACTAACAAACGCGCCCATTATCCAATATATGACAGTTGTCATTTAACTTAATCATTTCTTCTCGATTTTTCTACTTCGCGACGCACGCCGGTTATCGTGCAATAATTTTTGTTATTAAATCGTTTATTCGGGTATCTTGAGGATTCGTAAATCCAATTGTGTCTTGCAGATTGTTATTCTGCCATCCTAAATATATATATAAGCGTAAAATTAATTTCCATCGCGAGTGTAAATTTCGTAACAATTGGCGTCCAAACGTGGGGTTTCCTTGTGTTTTTTTTGTTGGTTGGAAAAATTGCAAGAAGTGCATACTCCACCATTGTTCATTGTCTTTTTATTCTTCTGTGGATTTAGGGAAGTGTTGTGTAATTTCTATTGAAAATATAAGAAAATTTACTTGGTGTTTTTTTTTTCTTTTCATAGGCAATAAGTTTGTTTCGCTGTGCAACAATTCAATACATGCCGATAGATCAGAAGGGGAAGTTTTTTTTGGTAGAACATACCATTTGGATACACTGCTGACATACATACATACGTCACAAGAAGGAGGATTAGAAGATCGTGCTATAAAGAGGAATTGGTCGTTAATAAGGTTTTTATTCTTTTTTATATTTTCAATTTCGTTTAGTTATTGTGTTGATTGATATTTCTTTATCTTAAAATATTTGCATTATATTAATTTATTCGGTTTATCATTTCATTTGAGTGGGGCATCCATTTTGTTTGTTTATTTGCGAGTTAAAATAATTTTGACAGGTGTGGGCAATCAATTTGTAGTGTGGTGAATATCGATTGGTGTTGCCATTTCGATATAGTACCTTTTTCTGGGTTACAATTTTGAAGAAAAATTTTATTTTTTTTTATTATTAGTTTTTTTTTAAATTAATTTAATTTTGAATTAGGTAATAATAATCGGACCGATTATTACCCTGTTGTGTTGGGAAAGTGCCCAAAGATAAAAATAGACATTTAAGGTTTAATTTTAATAGCGTTTTTTTTTTGCTCGTCAATTTTGAAATTATATAGTTCATTGATCATTTTCGGTGACATTTTGGAGGAATTGTTCTAGGTTTGTTAATCTAAATTATTTTTAATTTCTTTTAATTATTTCATATAATTTTTTTTATTTCTTGTTGATTTTTTTTAACTTAAAATGGAGGCGAGCCAAGTAAATAGGTTATCACAGGATGAGATAACATATGAAATAGAATGTCGCGGATTGATGGTAGGGACCGTAGAAGAAATGCGGAAAGCGCTTAGGACCGCGATCAAATTAGAACGTAGGAGTTCGTTTGTGGCTTCATCGTATCCGTTCACTTTTGAACAAGATTCGATGGCAGTCGAAAAGAAGTTAGTTGAATTAGGGAAACTTTTGGAAAATCCTCCGAAGTCGGAAACCTCGGGCGAATATTTAAAGATTTTAGCGAAAGTTGAATGGTGCTTACGTAGGTTGGATAGGAGTATTCCGGAAAATGAAAGTCAGGAGAAATGTAAACTTGTGTTGAAAAACAAGGTAGTTATGGCTATGGCAACTTTAGAAGGAGATGAAGAGGATAAGGAAGACATAGGGAAAGAAGTAGAAGAGGTAGTTTCAGGGAATAAGGAGACGGAAAAGCAGAATTCAACTGACCCGGCTTTCGAAGTTGAAAGGTTCGTAGTAGGTTCAGACAAATTTTTTAATATTTCGAAGTGGGATGTGAAGTTCACCGGAGAGCGATGTGGAGCCTCAGTGAATGCATTCCTAGAACGGGTAGAGGAAATGAGACAGGCTAGGGGGGTTTCGGAAACCCAACTCTTTAAGGCAGCAGTAGAGCTCTTCGTTGGAAAAGCATTGATTTGGTTTAGGGCTATTAGGTCTTCGGTCAATTCGTGGCGGGAACTAATTAAAGAATTGAAACTCGAGTTTTTACCCCCAAATTACGATGATCAACTTTTGGATGAAATTAGGCGTCGGACTCAAGGTAAAGACGAAACCATCGGTGTTTACGTGGCAACTATGCATAATTTGTTTAGTAGGTTGACAGACCCCATTCCTGAAAGTAGAAGGTTGGCAATGATCCAGAGGAATTTGACACCCTTTTACCAAACACAACTCGGTTTGGCAAAACCGACTTGCGTTTCTGACTTGGTAGCGTTAGGTAGAAACTTAGAGGCGGTTAGGGCGAACGTGGATGCGTATGTCCCACCACCTAGCGTTAGGAATAATAGAACTTTGCTAGAACCGGATCTAGCATATGTAGGTGTCGATACTCCTTCGGTTTCGGTTGTTGGGGAAAACAATCAAACCACTCGTAGGGCTCAAAATTCAAACCGTTTGAATTCGAATATTCGGTGCTTTAACTGCAATGGATCAGGCCATTATGCAGATAGGTGTTCCGCTCCTAGGCGTTGTTATGGTTGTGGTGCTTTAGGGGTAAAGAAACAAAATTGTAGGAACTGTTCGGGAAATGGACAGCGGACTCCGGCGCCAGCAGGGCGGGAAGTCCGAAGGAGTTAATAGGGTTGCCTGCTGGTAACCAGTTGGCTAATAGGGTTCATTTAGGGTTTACTTTGGAGGCAAACGGCAATGATAGGAGACCATTTTTAACGATTAGCATCTATGGTTCTAAATTTTTAGGATTATTAGATTCAGGAGCTTCTAGGACCATAATAGGTAGGGACTCTTGGGCAATACTTAGGAACTTAGGGCTAGATTTACAGGAAGATACTATCCCCTGCGTGTGTTTGGCAGACGGATCAAGTGTCAAAGTGTTAGGTACTCTCTCTCTTCCAATTATTGTAGAAGATAGGGCAATCTTAGTAGATTGTTTAGTTATACCTAATTTACCACACAACGTGATTTTAGGCGCAGATTTTTGGGCGCTGTCGGGTATTGTCCCGGATCTTAGATCACGAGAGTGGGCTTTTTCGGAGCAGCTTAGTTCTGCTTCGATATGTTCTATTACAGAACGATCTGAACTGAGTGTTAGGGAAATTAAAGCTTTAGAAACATTAGTAGAGGAATCGTTTAGTAAGATGCCAGAGGGCTTAGGTTGCACAACACTAGTTGAGCATAAAATTAGGACGTCGGCGGAACCGATCAAGCAGAGATACTACCCGGTTTCTCCGGCAATGCAGGTTCATATAGATAGGGAACTTAACGAAATGTTAGAGGCAGGAGTTATTGAGAGGTCGACGAGTGCTTGGTCGTCTCCAATATTATTAGTCAAAAAGAAAGATGGCTCCTACAGATTCTGTGTTGATTATAGGAAGCTTAATAAGAGTACAGATAGGGATGCTTACCCGTTACCGTATATCAACTCAATATTAGATAGGCTTCGTGGTGCAAGGTTCTTGTCCTCACTAGATATCAAGTCAGCTTACTGGCAGATACCTATGGAGGAGGAGTCTAAACCTTTTACTGCTTTTACGGTACCGGGGAGAGGCTTATTTCAATTTAGGAGAATGCCTTTCGGCCTTCACAATTCACCTGCGACTTGGCAGAGATTTATCGACACAGTTTTGGGTGCCGATCTTGAGCCATTCGTTTTCGTCTATTTAGACGACATCATCATCATTGCGGATAATTTCGAAAAACACCTAGAAATTCTCAATGAGGTGATGAAAAGGTTGAGTGAAGCGGGTTTGAAAGTCAGTAGGGAAAAATGCAACTTTTGCATGCCATCATTAAAATTTTTAGGTTATATCGTGGATCGCAATGGGCTTCATGTTGACCCAGAGAAAGTAGATAGTATGGTTAGGATTCCAGCACCGAGGAATGTTAAGGAAGTTAGGAGCTTTATAGGGACAGTTTCGTGGTACCGTCGTTTTGTACCAAACTTTGCCGAACTTCTTCGGCCATTATCAGACTTATTAAAAAAAGAATAAAAAGTTTAGTTGGAGCAAAGAATGTGAGGATAGTTTTAGGCGGGCAAAGGAGTGTTTGGTGACAGCACCTATACTTACTTGCCCAGATTTTAAACGACCTTTTGTAGTACAAACAGACGCTTCGGATTATGGAATCGGTGCAGTTCTCTCACAGAACTTTGAGGAAGGGGAAAAGGTTGTCTGTTACCTTAGTAGGTCTTTGAATA
This sequence comes from Syrphus vitripennis, assembly GCA_958431115.1. Taxonomy (NCBI): domain Eukaryota; kingdom Metazoa; phylum Arthropoda; class Insecta; order Diptera; family Syrphidae; genus Syrphus; species Syrphus vitripennis. The sequence goes on along the minus strand of OY288109.1, from coordinate 79,531,821 downwards.
GGAACGAAAGGAACTATAGCACAACAGAGAAGGAATGCTTGGCTGTACTGTGGGCTGTTGAGAAGTTGCGACCGTATCTCGAAGGTGTTCGGTTTACTGTCGTAACTGATCATTATTCCTTAGTATGGCTTAGTAATTTGAAAGATCCACAGGGTAGGTTAGCCCGTTGGGCTATTAGGTTACAACAGTTTGATTTTGAAATCATTCACCGTAAGGGAAAAGAGCATGTGGTCCCAGATATGCTTTCTCGAGGAGTGCCGCAGTTGGGTGGTATTTCGGACGAAGATCTAGACCCCTGGGTGGCCAAAATGATTTCGGCGGTCAATTCTAATCCGCTTAGGTACCCGGCTTGGAGAGTTGAACAAGGAAGGTTGTTCAAACTGGTGAAGCCAACTCATGTTGTAGTACATGAAACAAACCAGGAATGGAAGAGAGTGATAGGTAGGAATGAGAGGACAGGAATTTTAGAGGAAAACCATGATAGTCCATTAGCAGGACACATGGGAGTTAGGAAAACTTTTGCCAGGATAGCGGAAAAGTGCTACTGGCCAAAGATGAGGGCTGATATTACAAAATATGTTAGGAATTGCAAAGTTTGCCAACAAGTTAAACCGTTGAATGAAAAGCCTGCTGGGTTGATGTCTGAGAGAGTAGGAATCAAATCACCTTGGGAGATGATTTGTATAGATTTGGTAGGTCCACTCCCAAAATCGAGTAGGGGTTTCATTTACATTTTAACAGTGGTGGATTACTTCACAAAGTTTCCACTCCTGTTTGCGTTGAGGTCGGCCACTGCTAAGGCCATAGTTAGGGAATTAGAGGATAACGTCTTTTTATTATTTGGCATACCTAAGGTGATCGTGAGTGACAACGGTCCCCAGTTTCGATCTAAGGAACTGAAAACGCTTTGCCAGGCGTACGGGTCACAATTAAAATTTACAGCCCATTACCACCCGCAGGCGAATCCTGCGGAGAGGATCAATCAGATCCTTAAGACCACGTTAAGGGCATACGTGGCTGAAAACCACAGAGTGTGGGATTTACAGCTCAGCAAAGTGGCGTGTGCCATTCGCACGTCACAGCATGAGGTGTTAGGTGTTTCGCCTTATTATGCGAACTTTGGGAGGGATATGGTGACTTCAGGTCGAGAAGTACCATCTTTAAGAGAAAATTCTGAGAACGTTCAAGATCCTGGTGAGATCGAAGAACGGTTCAAAGAACTCAGAATCGATATTGGAAAAAAATTACAAGCAGCATCAAAAAGATCTGCTGAAGCCTACAATCTTCGACGGCGTGATGTTCAATATCACCCCGGCGAAATTGTCTGGCGTAGGAACTTTTCGTTGTCGGATGCCGCGAATTATTATGCAGCCAAATTAGCACCGAAGTTTGTCGGCCCGTTTGAGATAAAGAAGCGTGTGTCACCATGTCCAAGTCTTACAAGATAGTAGTGGTAAAGAACGCGGAACTTGGCACGTTAAGGATTTAAAATCGTATACCGATGCATCCGAGGATTGATTTGTTTCAATTTTAGAGTAGCTTATTTTTTTTTTGATTTTTTTTATAATCTACATTTACATTTTTATTTTTCGTTTTGATTTTTTTTGGTGGAAAATCCTTTTTTTTACTAATCCTTTACCTTGGTAACTCTTTGAAAATGTGTTACATAAAAGTAAGCACATTTCCTAGGAGGTAAGGGTGGGATTTGTTGCGGTAAAATTTACCACAACAAGTTTCATCTACCTATTCAATCTTCCCCAGTCCATTTTCAACCTTCCTTCTTCCGTGGCAGCTCCAAAATGCTTGAAGAGTTCAGTTGAATCCTGGTATCCATCAACCAGTGGCCTGCTCTTAAGTATTTTGGAAAAGCAACCAAAGCAGGTCTACGTGATTGGTAAAAATTGATATCAATCAAAAATCAATTGTGTGACGGGCGGTCCGCAAATTATTGAGTGTGTGATGGATGGTCCACACAAACATCGCTTGAAATGACAGACAGGTTGTCTGGTCATGCTTTAACCAAGAATTGGCACGGGCGACACTTGGTCCCCGATTGCAGATGTGACTCGGTATGAGAATGGCTGAATGCCCAACGTAAACTTTTTGAAATATTTCATGTACAAGATGGAACGTTAACCGTAGTCCTTTCCCCTAATCTGCGCAAAAGTCCAACGATTTAGATTAGAATCGCGTAGTAGGAAATTACTGCCAAACTCTCCTCTTCGATAGTTTTGAACATGGAAATAAGCTTCCCACTAATTTTCACGTATAGTAATTTTACATTTTATCCGAGGGGGAAAAATGCACACGGTCATAAACTTAAATTTCTTTTCGAACTTTCCAAAACTTTCTTTTAAATTTTGAGTGGGTGTGAATAGGATGGCTGAATGCATCCACTGAATTCCCGCCCTTTGGAAGTCCTACCAAAGGACAGCGAATTCAGGGGAAATGACAATGCAGGAAGCTGGGGTGTAAAGTGCGAGTAGGATAGGCGGTGGGGTCTCAACTGCGTTCGCTCACTCTTGCAAATATGCTGGGTGTAGCTGAATGATGACGCGATCGAGATCCACGCTTTCTGATTGGCCGAAAGCACTTGGGCATTGGAAAAAAGAAGAGGTCGTCCAGGCAAGGTGAAAGCCTGGAAGAGCACTTTTTACCCGTCTTGAGAGTGAACCGGATGGTTCTTGATTTTGAAGCGTAAAGGAAATTTTTGGATAAGTTTTAAAAGAAAAAGAAATTTGAGTTCAAGGAAAATTTAATTTTTTTTGAGTTTTGTTTGAGAGGTGTGAGTAAAAGTTTAAGAGAAGAAAAAAAAAAGGAAAGTGAAAATTAGTGGAGGAAGCTTGGGAGATTCGGGAGGAAGAAAGAAAAAAAGGAAAATTGAGGAGGATTTGGCAAGATAAGTATTTTGTTTCTTTTTTTTGTGTGGATGTTATTATTCTTTTTTTATATTTAGTAGTGCATTTTTAAACTTCGTTGAAATTTCGTTTTAAAATTTTGCAATCGTTAGACTCTTGCTTCGTAAAAAAATATTTCCGATAAAGCGGAACTCGCGACCCGTTAAACCGTTTTTGTTCTTTCGGGACAAAAGTGTTAACGGTCCATCTTCTTTTGTTCAAATCTTTTGTTCAAAATTCATCTAAAAGATCTTGGGTTTTTATCCTGCTTTTGCAAGGTTTCCCAAGCAAAAAGTTCATTTCAATAAAAAAAAGTCTTTACTTTAAATCCTATTTTTTTTTTTTTGTTCTTTTCTTTTGAAAATTCAATCACCGTCGTATCCGCTCCAAAAGGTTTGTGATTTCCTTTATAACAAAAAAAAATCGCTGGCGCCCATTTTCGTTTCATTTCAGGAACACCCTGATCTTATTTTTTTACAGACATTTAATTTTGATCATTTTTTTTTTATTTTATTAATTTTCATTGATCGAAAATCCGATCAAAAAGTCCCCACGTCGCTGAACCCACCCCGTCGCTGAGCTACCCAGGTGGCAGCACCTTTTGTGCTACCTGTTACGAAACTAACAAACGCGCCCATTATCCAATATATGACAGTTGTCATTTAACTTAATCATTTCTTCTCGATTTTTCTACTTCGCGACGCACGCCGGTTATCGTGCAATAATTTTTGTTATTAAATCGTTTATTCGGGTATCTTGAGGATTCGTAAATCCAATTGTGTCTTGCAGATTGTTATTCTGCCATCCTAAATATATATATAAGCGTAAAATTAATTTCCATCGCGAGTGTAAATTTCGTAACATTTTCAGGGTTACCAGTTGCCATAAAAAATCTAATTTTTGTCAAATAATTTCAAAAACCATTTTGGTGTTGATGGCTAAATTTAATCACTTATAAAAATTGAATAATTCATAAAATAACTACTACTATAATTCGATATCTGTTATCGTACTGATTGTGTCATCAAAAAAAAAATGGAATTGATAAATTCATTTAAATCATGTATGAAAATGTGAATTGATAAATTTTATCTTTGGCATAGGATTAAAGCCTCATATTTCCAATTTTAACATATGCACACTTGAGTCGCTGAGAGCATAAGAAAAATGATAATAAACGACTTGGCACTTTCCCAAGCATGCAAGAGATTTAAGACTAAACAAACAAATTCTGTCGATGTTCAAACCTCATTTAGGTTTACACAGGATCTCTATATACACAACATTCATAGGTATACCGTTTTATGTTTTGGGGATACAAAATAACCAAAACTAACAAAAACAATTTGGTTTTCATTATAATTTCATGTAATACTAACAACAAACATTATAAACACCTTATTATGTTAGGCAATTTAATTGTTCAAGCCAAGCATTAAATACCAACTTCTTAATTCTAACGCAAGGACAACAAAACATTCGTGTTCATCGTTGTTCGCAGAAAACAAAACAAAAAAGTTTTTTTTTCTTTATTTTAACGAAGCAGAGTCAATTATCCTCACGCACAAAATCAGATAAATTAGTCTGTTTATTCCATCTAGTCGAGGGAATAGCCTGACGGAGGCGGTGGCGGTGGCGTTTCTATTAAAGATGAGACTTCTATTTGGGGGCGCCTATCTGTTTGTAGACAAAATCCATTTGTTGCCTTTCAAGGTCGCGTGTGTAATAATCAATCTGCTTAGCTTATAGACTCTTTGGATTCGTATACCAATTTCATTTTATAAAAGCACTCTCTCTAAATCACAAAATGAAAATATAATATATAACTCTATAGTTTTAGTTGTGTGTGCTTTCTGACATTTGTAAACGTCAGGACCAATAGAAGAACTTTATGAATAATCTCATAGCACCGCCACAAAGTAATTCACCTGAATGGGTCGTAGAAACCTGTTTGGGAACTAGGCAACTGACTACGCAGATATTTTTAATAAATACTGAAATAACAGTTCTCCTTGCAGGGAATACTTTAGTCCTGCGAAGTTTCAAAGTGAATTGTTTAAAATCAAATAAAATATTAGAGTTCCTTTCTTTTTCAATAGTTCTGGCGAATAAAGTTTTTTCCTTACTTCAAGCAGCAAAGACTTTTGTGAGAAAAAGAGTTTTGACAAAGTTTTTCAACTTAAAATCAAAAATTCTTGAGTTGTTAATTTAGAAAGAATTCCGTAAAGAGTTCTAAACATTTTCCTAAAAATCTTTTTCTAAAAAAAAAATTTAAAGAAAAATATATAGAACTCTTTTTTTGCTACCGATAACTAAAATCAGAAATCCATTTTTTGATTTTTTATTGTAATAACTTTTGAAAAATTAGTTTTAGAAAAAGAAGATTCCTAGTATCTGTTAGCTTATAATGTTCAAATGAAAGACACCCTCCGCGGCCGTGTATGATGATAAGAGAAAGACTAATTTTATTATTAGAATATGTAGCTATGTTAGAATGCATTAGTAGTAGGTAATACAGTTTCCAGTGAGAGCCGACATTGCCAATAGTAAATTATTCGAACGGTATCCCATTTTTTTGAGACAATTTTTAACCACTAATGTTGTAATGTTGGTTTTTTAGTTGTTTACAGCTTAGCAATTATTAGCGTAAGCCCTCAATAAAGTCTTTTACCACATATCCTCCAAGTCATGAGGTTTAATCGCGGCGCCGGCCAAAAAAATTGGTTATCATAGGCTATCCGTATCATAGCTTGTTACAAACGTTGCTTTACCAGTAAACCATAGAAACCTTCCTTCTAAACAAATCAATAACAATATTTAAGTGGAAAATTATATCAAAAACCAGTGTCGCACCATCTCCGTTAAATCCTTTCTTACAACTAACTTTGGTTTCGGTTAGTTCGAAGAACTAAACCGATCTTTCGCTATCTTTCTATGTAAATTACCTTCTATGTTAAATCATCGGTCGCGAAATTGCCAACACTCATGCGTCCGATACACTATCGTTAAATTTGGATCATCGGCAACAGTTGCACTTACAGTAGCAACATTTACGACTGAGCATGCAGCACGATGGTGCATATGCCTTACGACACCAGTAACGCTTCCACTTCCACCATAGTCATCGCGTAGCAAGCGAAAAATGGCTACGTTTGGATAACCACTTTTGTAGTAAGTTTTAATAATTTAAACCCCTTGTTTGAATGCTAAGCGATCCACCGTCAACTAATAATTCGAATGACAGCTGAGTTTGACAGGCGTTAAATGCAGCGTTACCAATTTAAAATCAAGAAATTAATGACACGTTGCGTATTGTGATGACAATACGGTGGCTCCTATTAAAACTCCCTGCATATTTTTACTTTCGACTGAGGATAAGAACAATTCACTGCAAGTTATCGATTCGTAAAAACGATAACACGAGACCAGACCTGAGGTACTGTTGTCTCTCTGTGTTTCGACCTACATTTTAATCCTCTGGAGCTATTTTCATCATACTTAGAAAACTTGTATATCTCAAAAATGGATCCAAAAGAATTTTATAAAATTTTTCTTTTGAGCTATTGTACGTAAATTGATCAACTACTTTATTTCAACGTCGCACAATTTTTTTATGACAAATTTCAAAAGTGGAACTTCTTCTGGTACGCTTCAAAAAATACAATAGCACTGGTTCAGCAAAAAGTTTGTAATTTTACATTGTTACAAAAACCAATTAGAACTTTCCTGAAGGTTTTTGGTTTGCTAAACTCTAACCTGATGGTCAGATTTTTGAGAATTGAAAAACTCTTAAAATATTTTTAAACACAATTTTCCAAGTTTTCTTAAATTCCAAACTAGAATTTAAGCTTAGAAAATGCATTTTTTTTTTTAAATTTTTGAATTTATGCATATCACAGAAAAAAATGTCACGATTTCAAAAAGTTATTATCTTTTTCTTCAAAATTGAGTTTCAATCTTCAATTTTTACTCTTTGCGAAATCCCGTTGAAATGGCTGAGTGAAATAAGGCGGCGCGGCACCTCCGCGTCCGTCGTGAACTAAAATCTCGATTGATTTTGTACGGCGCAAAACAGCATTCGTATTTCATTTTGAAAAAAAAAAAATAAAGCCGTCTACTTTCAAAGTGTAATAAGGCCACTGGAATCTCAATCAATTTTTCACATATAAAGAAGATGGCGGCACCCCTTGCCTACTTATAAAAGGGAAAACATGTTTGGAAAACAAAAGTTTCTGAACAAGTTTCACACTGCGAAGAAGTTGAAATAAAAATTTGGCAACTTGAATTATATTTCCCATTAAGCTCTGTAACCTTACACCCAGTATTTAACCCCTCGCACACATGTGAATTTCGTTTCGGATCATTAATCGTGTATTGAAAGCAGTTCATCTGTAATTCATTCATTATTAGGTGGATCAAACATCAACATTAAGAGTAAACACATTTCTACGAAATTCTTGATACTCGAAACTTTGAGTACTTTACCAGTGATTTAGACTGAATATTCATTAAACCAACTACCTACATTATTGCCTGTCATTTATGTTCCCATCCCATCCTTGTTTCCTCAAATTGTATTCACATAAATCATTTCTCATGCTTTTTTGTCCTTAAATAAAAAAAAAAAAAATCATAAATCCAATACAAATCCAAATAGAAAAGTTAAAAAAAAAGGTAATAACACATAATGGCAATAACCAGTAAGCAGATCTACTTTATTGGTTTCTTTCAGTCAGTCGTGCGTTAAGCGATTTATTGTCAAATAGCTTTACGCACGAATACCAAAAATGCTAACGGCTTCCAATCAATTTGTTAACGTCTTTCATAGAGGCCAAAAATGCTATATTGCCATGTCGACTCTGTATATGTATGTACATTTAGGTATATTGGCCAAATGGACATATTGCCGCTTAATATCAAAGCAATACGTTAGGTAAATACCGGGTCGTGCTATACGCACTCCAATATCTCTACGTATGCCTACCTATTCATAGCTCAATTTGCAACCACAGAAAAGGACTTCCAAAGGATGTATCTCTACCAACGCAACGTGGCACTTATATGAAAATCTCTATAGGATATATAGAAACGATATTATTGACATAAAGTTCGACTGATATGAACTTTTTGGGTCACATGTGAGTTTATGAACATCAACTGTCAAAAATGTGTTTAATCCTTTTTTTTTTGTTGTTGTTGAAGAGGACTCGAAAGCATTTCATCATCAGAAATCATAATATCCTTGTGAAAGAGAAAATCGATATATTCATATTTCTTCATTTTTTTTTTATTTTTTTTTATTTTTTGTTGATTGTCCGTTCTGTGTTTGGAACTGACTAAATAGGTTCAGATTTCGGATTCAGAATGTAGGACATCTCTCAGCCTCAGCGGCTCTGGAATTGACAAGGACGAGAGGATGGTTGAAGGATTAAACGAGAAAAACAATCAAAGTGATCTAAAAGGCGTCTGCACGTCTGAGTGGAAGCTTATATTCTGGCGTTTGTGTGTAGTAGGTATATTGGGAGTGGGACTACATCAGCATCGAGTTGGTGCGGTGGTGTTTAAATGTCAGTTTTGTTGGATTTCAGTTGGAAATATACCGTTTTTATTTGTAGGTATGTGTGTAGGCAATGATGGGTATTTTGTGATGGTATAAAGTCTGTGCTGCGAGCAAAAAGGACACTTGTTCATTTTTGTATGGTATTTACTCACAGGCTATGAATAAAAACGAATATATTGGACGTAGTTGAGTAAGCAATTTCAAGGAAATGATAACAGCGCACTTGGTTAAAGTGCTTTCAATTATTTCAACTAGTCTTATGCAGAAACTTGGCTATGAGCTATACGTTTCGTATGGATTTTATTCTAATTGGTATACCTATTTATAAATGTTTGGATAAGAATGTAGGAATATAATTCTTTTTTTCTTTAATTAGGTTTTTGCTCAACAAATTGAACAAAAAAAATACGCAGAATAGATATATTTAAGTTAAAAAAAAAGAACTTCTCATAAGATTACAACATCTATGTTAAGGGTGTTTTTTTTTAGAGGTAGGTATAGAACTTCGAAATGGAATAAAACAAATTTTTAAAATTGACTTTATTCGAAAGATAACTTTTTGTCATTGGCTGCTGGCTCGGACGTAATTCAATCTGAAAGACCAATTTTCGATCACTTTTTCCAACATTTGTGGTATCGGCAATAATACGGCTAGTGTTGTCCTTCAAGTGGTAGATCGTTTCTGGCCAACTCAAAGGGAGTTAAATAACACCATCTTCTCAATTCACGGGTCCGGAACGTCAAACTATGTGGTTACCAAACGTTTCCTTCAATAAATCAATTGTGACATGAGATGTATGACATGAGCTGTGCGACATGTTGAGCCGTCTTTTTGAAAACACAGCTCCTGCACATCATTGTTGTTCAATTGAGGAATGAAAAAGTAATTAATTATGGCACCACTGACTGTAAAGTTTTGGCGAGCATAGTTTTTTGACATGCATGTCTTTTTTGGGCCAAGCGTTCAACGGATTTTTGGAAATAAAAAAAATTATCGGAACAAAAAAAAAATCGGAGCAGTTTTTGAATAGTGCTATTTTTAGAGCTATAATTTTTTCACTTATTATATTAGTCCATTATCAAAAATATTTCGAATAATTAAAAAGCTCGTACGCTGCTTTCTAAATCGGCACAGACTTTACTGATGCCATTAGTTTAACAAAAGGTTGTCTATACATACATATAAGAAAATTAAGAAAATCTTTAAATGGAAAACGATCCAATTGAAAGACTCCAGTATGTCTTTAGGCCACTTACGATAGTGGACTTCAAATAAAACTCTTCAAAGTCTCGCATCAAACCAGGTGCACAAAATATTTCAAATATAACTTTGCATTTTATTATATTCCAAACTGGATAAAGATTTTCAATAACTTAAATACTCGTACCTTCAGAAGGCTATACTTATAGTCAAAAAAAAAAAAACATAACCGCAGTTTGTAAAATAACTTTCCATAAGTGGGGCATACAAAAAAAACTTATTTTTACAAATTCCCAAACAACCTTAAAAATGTTCTAAGCTACTTAAGAAAATCCGTGAGCATCTCCACAAAAGAAAAAGTTCTATAAAATAAATTCAAATCGTTGCTAAGCCCATTGGCAGCGCATTATTTCATAATCCAAACTTTTATATGAAAAATCACCAACCACACACTACCTTACCTACCTAACTTACCTCCAGCTATACCTACCTTTCCTCTTTCCTTTGCAATGTGTCACATTGTTAAACATCACGTGTTGGATTCCTTACCATCCTCAAATCTTTTTCACACACACACAAAATAAACGTCTCCCATTCCTCATACCTCATCTTTTTCACATTCAAACAGAAAAAGGAACAAGCTCATAAGCCTGCAATATGTCACATTCCATTAGGAACTTAACTTGCAGGAAAACTTTGCCGGTAACAAACTGTTACGATCGGCAAACAGGACGTGCCAGAAAAACCAAGAAACTTGCACTTTATCGCCTAGGAAATAAAAACAAAAAAAAAAATAAGAAAGAAGAAAAAAAAAATGCTGCCGGAGGTGAATGCTTAATTAAGTTGTTAGTAGCGAAGCGATTCTTCATCCTACATACTTTGACTGTAAACAGGACTTGCAAGTTTACCATTCACTTTATAGAGCCATGACATGAGGGCACGAGCGGATTACACGCTACGTGCTGCTTCCATATCAACAGCTTTAGCTCTCACCTTCAATCTAACTCCCACACTTCAACCGCGACGCCCTCTGTCGACCTAATACTTCCATATACCCTACCCCTACCTAATTAATAGAAAGTTCCTTTATGTTCCCAATTATTCGCTTTAGATTCAATGCATGGTAAAGGAGCTTCTTATACTTTTTTTTCGGATATCCTGTGTTTGTCTTTTTGAAAGTTTCGGTTTATTTTTTTTTCTATTTTATTTACTTTGGCAAGTGTTTGCTTTTCAACTCAGTGTTGCCAAATCTTGATACGAGTTATGATAAATTTGTCAACCAAAAATTTATGAGATTAAGATATTATTTTTTTTATATAAGAAAAGTTATATTGCTATGATTTGGAATTTTTTTTTGTAGTTTTAACATCGACTTTTCTGAAAATTTGCTTCGCTTCCGAAATTTTGAAAAATATCTGGGGAAGTCTGGGTTCGATGATCAGCGGTCGATCTAAAAACAGGGACGATTTTTCTTGCGAGGCAGAGCTACAGATAATGCCATGAGCGGTCTTAAATTCAATAAAAAACCAAAAAAAACAACAACAAAACGCACGATTAAAGGTAGAACTGTAATCTTCGAACGTCAGCTGAAGTGGTCGTAAGAAACGAAGCGATTACGAGGAATTTATATCACGCGCCCATAATTGCGATTGGGTGACTTTCGTTGGGCTTCGTTAACTTTCGCTATAGATAGCAAGAGCGCTCATCGACCGCTCCTGCGAAAGTGAATTGACAGATAGACTCCATTTGAGTGTTTGGAAAGCTAATTTTCGTTCGGTTTTGACATTAGCTTCCTACCACGTCTGACTATTATAGTTCTTATTATCTCAAAACTTTACGATTGAAATACTTTAGAATAGGTACAAGAAATACAAAAACCAGGATGTGATTAGAGAAACAAATGAATAGGCTTAAAATTTATTATTTATATTGCTAAACAAAGCTAAATTAGATGTTTAAACTCAAAACTGATTTATCTTAAAAAAAAAATTGAAAGAAAAAAAGAAAAAAATTTAAACATGCTTGAACATTTAAGAAAAAATCTAATGCGAGTTTTAGTAAAAAAAATAACCCATTTTCAAAATTTATATATATTTTTTTTTCAAAATCCAAAACAGTTTTTTTTTTTAAATTTTGCTATGCAATACTATTAAGATTATATATGTAAAATGTCTTTCATAAAATTTGATCCCAAATCTTTAAACCGTTTATGAGAAAATCGAAAACAAAAAATCGGCCGTCTCTATTGAAGATACCGTTATTTTAGAGATACATTTTTCCTCCTCCTTAAAACCTTAAGTCCAAGGTTTGAAGAAAATCCATCCAGTAGTTTAAGCTGCAGGTCAAGTTACAGACAAGCAAACCGACAGACATCTAAATCTCGAAAACCTGACCTAATGGATCAATTTCGAGTCCGCCTTTTAGTTTAGCAAATGAAAGTCAGTTTATTTTTGTTTCGGTTCAATAATTAGGTCAAGAGTAATTTTTACTAAGCCTTAACTGAAAATGTGCTGTGGCGTATGTGGAATATTTGAAAAAGTATGTAGAACCTCAGGTTTTGGAAATATTTGAATTGTTTTTTTCAATATTGAAGAGGCATTTATACAACTACATACTTTTTTTTAATTATACATTCGAGTATTACTAAATTATATACTTAAACCCTTGGGCCTAATGATGTCCGTGAGTTCCCCCTTGCATTCCTCCACTACTCTTCCGTGCTATCGTGTAATGTTAATGCAGATGTATTTCAGCTCTCTTCAACTTTTCCTCGTCGGCCATTCTTCGCCAAATGTTTCTAGGTTGGCCGTTCGTTTGCCTGTTTCAGCGAAAGAGTTCCATTGCGTATGGTATGGTAAATCCACTGGTACTTTTGTCAACGGGTTCCTCACCTGTTTTAGTACGAATTGCATCATACACCCAGTTACTCCAGGACTGGTGACATAGTATACAACCTTGTCTAACTTACTTACTTACTTTGGAATCCAGTCTCATCTGATATGCCCTTCCTCCGCAAAGCAAACCAAATAAATTTCTATTGAGACTTTCGACTGCCTTTTTGAAATCGAAATTGAAGTTAAGTGGTGATCAATATCCAACGCACTATCCGATTAGGATTTAATGTACAAGGAAGATCAAATGCTGAATCCTGCTTATACGTCATCGAAAGTGTCTTCGAGGTGGTCTGGCATTCAAGCACCTTTATTTCCGTCATAGAGAATCGTCCTAATGTGTTAATTTCAATTTTGATTTAGTACTATTTATGTCTCTAAGGAAACGCAAATAATTGCCAGGGGGGCATCGTTGAGCTACTGGCCTGGGCCAAGTTTTGGGGCCATAAGTTATTCCCCAATTTTACCCCTGAGCTAAAAGGGAAACTCGGAAGTTGTTCGTCCAGCGAAGTATTGGACAATGTACAAAAAGTATAAAAATCACACGACGTTCCAACAAGCTGAAGAAAGACGTAAGTAAAAACCTCTTGATCAAGCAAATGCAACGACTCTTGCATTTAGTTGGCTTCGGACATGGAACAATATATAACTGGGAGGCCTGTCGACGTTTTATAAGGTCAACCCTACAAGTGGAGACACAGCGTGAAGCAGTAGAGTTCGAGAGTCCCAGTCGATATCATGGTCCTTTGCGTAACAGTTTATGCAGAGGCAAAAATAGAACGACAGTATTGAGTTAAGTCTGAATGTTTAATTCAAACTTATTTCAACTGGTATAAAAAAATCCGAATTAGAAATCCAGTTGACTACTACATATTTATTTTCTATACGGTATCCCCTTTATTTATTCCCAAGGGAAATTCAATTTTAAGTTAACTGGCAACATTGAATTGGCACATTGCATTTGCGTCCTATTTTATTATATATGAGATAAACTTTTGGATTAAGATTCCAACTCAACCTCTTTTCTATATTATGTGATGTGCACATAAGTATGTATGTATATTTATAATTAAGTTTGCAGTGATGGAAAATTTACGAAGAAATTTTCTTCAAACTACCACCAAAGACTTACACAACACTGCACAAGGACAACCAACGAAAGCCAGGACTTTATACGTTTGCAGCATAGAAGATCCATAGCAAGAAAAGGACGTGCATTTTATAAGGATCTTCTTATTTTTTTTTTGCCAACTGGTGCAGTATATAGTTGCTTCAAGTGGAAAGAAATTTCTTCTCAATATCCATGTGAGCGTATAAATTTGTTGTTTGTGTATGGGCCTTGTGTCCCAACATCATCCAACATCCGCACACAAGCCCACACACAAATCATCATCCTTTTCTATTAAGTCTCGCAGTAGTTTCCTTGATTTCGTTAAATTACTTTGAAAATGGACATTGGGAAATGCTTAACCCAATTTCTTTGCCATGTGCCACATGTTTTGCAACCAAGGCATATATACAAACTGAAGCAGCAGCAGCAGTTGTTGCTGATGCAATCCAATCTTTCCCAAAAAAAAAAATATTACCTAAGCTGAAATGGTTTTGAAAGGAGTATAAGAGTTCTACTTTTTCGAAACATGTACATTTTTTTATTGTAGCTTCTCTGGATGATAAAAAGAACAACAAGAAGTTAGTTCATTTTGCTTAGCAGCCAGCAAAATAGCAAACAGATGCACTAAATTGGGTGAACTATGGCGGAACTCACTACTGGGATGGACAGAGAACTTACAAGGATGTCAGAAGGCAAAAAAAAAATGGTTTCACTAGAATAGCGGAAGCTTCCCTTCATCATGCCATGCAAGCACAGGCACCGGGCGGTATATAGGGACAACAAAATGTCGTCCTTATATTGTGTGTTTTCTCTTCAACTTTTACCGTGCAGTTATAGTTAGTGTGTTCTACCGAACCTTATGCTTAGCATTATGGAGTTACTGCCTCAGGGAAGGAGGTTGTGAAGAATAGAAAAAGAAAAAACGGCGCGGCGCGGCGGCGGCGGCGAATCAAAGTTTTCGGGACCCTCTTTCGTTTATATTGTACGGTCGATGGAACATTATGGCGGTCATTAAACGTAAATTCACTTTGGACGAGGACAAGCATCAGGATGTGAAGTAAAAAGGAAGGGACACCATCACCATCAGCATCAGGTACTTTTCTACTTTTTCTTTTTTTTTTTTTTGGTTGTAAGAAGCCCATGGGCGCTGTAAAATAACAACGACGACGACGTCAACGATAGAGCGTTTTTTTTTTGTTGCTACTTCGTAGGTACACTGCTGGTTTAAGGTTATCTAGTTGGGCAGTGCAGGAAGCAACGCATTTACTCGATTCGGGTATATGTGTCCCAAAATATTTGTGTTGGTTGCTATCGTTGTCCCTATGAAAATCCAAAAGGAATCAGGCTAATGTGTTCAATTATATTGAATTCAAGGAACAAGATTGGATCATTGTGTGTTTCTTTAACTTGGGGGCTGATGTTGTGAATCTTCGAAATGCGATAGCCCGTAATGATATTGTGGGCAATTTTCTTAAATTGGCATTTTTTTTTTTGTATATATATACCTCTCTTGCATACTTGTATATATAAATATATATGACTATAAGAAGGTTGATGGGATTGATTGTAAGGATTTCGAAGGATACGTATACCTCCTTTGGGTGAGATGAATTTAAGTAGTAGGCAAGTTGATGATGATAAGAAGGATAATGCTTTTAAGGACGAGTAAGTAGTTAAATTACATGGCATAATGTTTTTGGGATAAAATGAAGAAATCAAATTAACAATTGATGGCTGATTTCAATATTACCTACCCCCCGCATTCGCAATAGAGGCACGTGGATGAAATAAGGTAGAAGGTATTTGTTCTTCTAAATAAATTTAAAGAGTGCCATTTTAATAAAACAACCATTTATAGGTAAGCTGTAGGCTTCTTGGAGTCCATTAAAGACTGTTGATAACATCGCGTTTTTTTTTTATTAATTCAAAACTTGAGTTTTTATAGCCTCTTTGCTTTTTTATTGAAAATAGGTATATATGTAGGTACTTCTACTTGGAATTCATGTTCATACAAACATAAACATTTTAAACTACACGAAATCGTTTTGTGCCAGCATCTGCGAGGTAAATTACTTGACACTTTTTTATTTTTTTAACTGCAGGATTTGTGAATTCAATTTTCTAAGAAACAAAGAATGGCTTCGTTGAAGAAAAAGATGGTGAAAACTTAGATATTTTTGTAGAGGCAAGGGGTTAGAAATTGTCCTTGTGGAAGATGTGGCATGATTGCGGTCGAATGGCCGTCAATTTAGGGACGTTTTTATTTAGTTATAATTAATTAAGAGAGAATGTTTGATTGTTTTATTCGCAACATAAAAAGTTTTGTCCTGAACACCAAAATTGCTTGCCAATTTATAATACCGAGTTTTTGTGTCAAGTTAACACCCACTAGAAAATAGTTTTCAAGTTAGCTTTCTTTTATGGGACATACAGCCTCCTATTGATTGCTGCTGTTCTTCTCGAAGTTCTTCTTCTATTTCCCTGCGTGAGAGGGTTCCATTGCATCGTTTAACCAGCAATGCAGTCGCTACCCTTTCGAAGGCTATGGCAAAATCACTCCACTTATGTGTTCGTGTGATAGAGGCAGTAAGTTCCTGATGACCCGCTTTCGCATGAATTTCATCATTAGAAATACTGTGGTAGGAATTAGGGCTGGGTACGAGAAGCAACCAGATGAGATTTGTAAGTTGCATCTCGCTTACGTTAAAACCGAAGTGTCTCGTAAAACTTATTCCCGTCTTGGTAACGAAACAGCACTCGTAATTTTTTAGGCTGTTTTTGTTTCGTAGTCATTCCTAGTTAGAATCAATCACCCAGAATTACTCATAGGTACTCAATCTAATTGCAAAATCACCCGATGTTTAATCCTTTGAAATGAATTAACGATTTTAAATTATTCACAATATTAAAAGACAAGAAAAGGTTCTCTTTCCTTACAAATTATTAGAACATATCCTATTTTGTATCTGCTTCAGAAAAATGATATTTTTTTAATATTTGTTTATTTAATTGCGGTATTTTTATTCTTCTGTAAAATCTTTAAATATAATAAATATATATTTAACTTGACCATTAACAGTTTACCTATAGATTCATTAATCGATGAATATAAGCCTTAGAATACAATTGCCCTTGTAAGATTGTACTAGAATTTAAATTCAAAAAGAATTCTAAAATTCTGAATTTCTGTTTTTGATGAGTACGCTTGATTTTGTTGGGTGAAAAATGAAATATACTATTTCATGCTTGCCAGGCAATCATCAGACTCCTTAGTGGTGCTGAGCTTTTTAATCCAATTTTATTTGAAGAACACTTGTAGGATTTGAACCCACGCATATCAGATCTGCTCAGTCTTTGTAGTCATGTGCACTTTTTTTTTTTTTTTTTTTTTTTTTTTTAAATTCATTTTTATTCAGTAAACTTAACCTAACTATAACTAGACAATGAATCTTAAACTAGTGTACTTAACTAAGACTTAAATATAACTTACTGGCCCCATTGGGGCGCTCTAAGCAATTCATGATAAACTTAAAACTAATGCCTTTCGGCCTATGAACTATTTATTTATCTATTTGATTTTATTTATTTATTTTTTGTTGTTAGAAAAAAAATGTTATAAAAACTAACTCATTATTTTACCTTACATACTACTTAAAACTAAGTCCTTAAAATAAAACTTAATACTACTTAAAACTAACCTAATCTACCTAAAAAACTACTTACAAACTAGAACACCCACAGCGGCAAAAAAATTTAAATGACCAGTTTGATCTTAACATATGTATATCTTTTTTTTTGTATTTTTTCAATTTTTATATATTTTTTTTTTGTATTTTTTCAGTTTTTATATATTTTTTTTTTTTTTTTTTTTTTTTTTTTTTTTTTTTTTTTTTTTTGTGCCACCACCTACTCTACTTAAAACTAAACCCTAAACCCTTAAACCCAAAACAAATATGTAAGCCGGCCAAGGCTAAAAAAACCCAACCCGACTACCCATTATTAAGTGCAGCTTGAAGCCACCAAAATTGGTTCTCCTGCTTCACCCTATCTCTTCGGTCCCGTTCGGACACAGCCCTACTGAACCGAAGGAGCTCGGCTCCGTCTTGTGCGAGGACGTCTCGACTGTAAAGGAGCCGCCGGTCAACGGTACTTCGTCTGACGTGGTAGATCAACGGAATTGCCAACCTATCTTGGATCAGACCGCATCTGTCTAAATAGAGGAAGGCCTCTGGAGGAATGAACCCACTCAAGCGCGCACTTTCAAAATATTGTTCGTTTGGATAGTAGGCTCCAAAGATCAAATTATTTGTCGAGGTCATAGCTCTGGCAATGTGACCCCGAACCAGCTTTATCACAAAATTATCAATTCTGTTGACCCGGGCCCTGTTGTATAGGACTTCGTTCGAGTAATATTTAATGTAATCGGATTCCGGTGTTCGATACAAACCGAGACAGCGCCGAAGACACTGCCTCTCGAAAACCCGAATCTTCTCCATTTGAGATGGGGCAACGTTGAACCACACGGGACAGCCATAAACGATCATCGGCCGTATGAGGGCCATGTAGCAAATTACCTTCACTCGAGAGTCTAGCCGACTGCTATAAAAAAGCCGTTTCGTCTGAGCGAAAGCTCCTCTGGCTCTGGCCAGCGCAGCATCTATATGTCTATTGAAATATAGATACTCATCCAGCCAGATCCCCAGGTACTTCACTTCACTTTTGCTCGTTAATCGCTGACCGTGAGGCCCAACGATGACCATCTTGCGCCAGTTCTTGCGCGTGTCTCTCGGAGCCCCAGCCAAAGGGGTCCGGAACAGAATTGTTTCCGACTTCTGGAAGTTGATTTTCAACTTCCAGTCATCGCAGTATCGCTGGATCTTGTCGAAGTCACGCTGTAAGAGAATTCTAATGACCTCAACCTTTGGAGCCGTTCTGTACGCAACTAGGTCGTCGGCATATGCAATCGCCTGAGTTAAACTACCTATCAGATCGCTTGTGTAAATACTAAAGAGGATTGGCGAGTTCACCGCTCCCTGTTGAAGACCATTTTTAATTTCAAACGTTGTGGCGGAAGTTATGTTGCCATTTTTCACAACAAACTTCCTACCGTTAAGCATGTCATACAGCATATACATTAATGGTTTGCTGATGCCGAGTCTGCATAGCTTTAGGTACAGACCTTCTAACCATACGGTGTCGAAGGCTTTCTCTAAATCCACCAGGACTGCACCAGTACATTGTTTCTTTGACTTGTTCCATTGGATATCAGAAACGAGCTTAGACGCGGCATGTAAAGTATCATGTCCCGCCTTGAACCCGAACTGTTTATCCGGAACTATATTGTTGTCCGCAGACCACTGAATCAGAACCCTATTGATTACTTTCTCGAATACCTTGCTCGGCGATTATAGCATTTGCTAAAAAGTCGTCATTGAACCGGGTGAAACCACAATTCTCGGATCGCCATTGCACGATTTCGTTACGGAGGTAGAAGTGGTGAAGTAAGGCTCTGTTTTCCAGGTCGTGGTTCGGACGAGTGCAAGCATTCACCCTATACACTTGCTGAAACGCAGCTCCCACTGTCTCTACTTTCTCCTGCGGATTTTCGATAATAAAGAAGTCATCGTCCAAGATGGCTTCTTCAGGAACGATTTGCGCTGTCAGAAGTACGTCTCTGTTTTCATCCGTTCTTTGGAGTTTCAGACACGGAAGGTCGTTTTGATTGTTTTTTCTAAAGATTTTGTTGATTTGGGGAAACATTCTCGGGTCACTGGAATTTACGGCCCGAATTTTGTTGTCCCAAAACGAATTTATTGACAATCTATAATTCTGTTTAATTAAAACGTTAATGTTCTTAATTGACGACTTCAGTGTCCTAATCTCCGGTTCGTGGGGGTCCGTAAATCGTCTGTACAAGTTTTTGAGTCTTGTCAACAGTCCACTTTTCTGTCTGTGCAGTGCGTCTATTGTCGCGTTTGTGTCGACGTTGTTTTGGTCACGTTCTTTGTATTTCGGTATTGTCCGTTCCATTGTTCGTTTTATTGTTTCGTCCATCAGTTGTAGATGTTGGTCAATTTCAGTGTTTGTCAAGTTCCTGTTATTTGGTATGTCACTCGAACGAAGTTCTGTCGTTAAGGCGTTGGTGAAACGCGCCCAGCGAACCTTACTGTAATTGTAAGAGTACGTTGGGACGTATTCCTCCAGCTCCACGCGCTCGTTCGGAATCTGTATTACAGCAGCCAGTCCGCAGTGATCACTGTCGCGCTCGACTGTTTGTAAACAGTTTCGATGGTGATTACCAACTTTGTCCGTGATCGTTAGTCTCGTATCGTAAAGCAAAACGTCCAAAAAGGAACCGGTTCTTGGATACGATGGCCTATCAGTAGCAAGCAGGTCGATACCATACTCAACGCCGTAAAGATTCAATAAATTTAAAAGACCATAGCCTCTCATGTTGTTGACACTATTTCCCCATTCTGCATGTTTGGCATTTAAATCCCGAGCCAACAAAAAATAGCTTCCTTCCAATCTCAGTTCCAGTACCCAAAAAAGAATCTCGAGTTCTGAGACAAAAGTAGTGGCCTGTGGAGCGTCAGGCGCGTAAGCCGCAATTACATACATCCGATTCCCACCAGTGAGAGAGATGCATATAACGCAAACTTCAAGCGTCTTCAGCTTTCGAAGTTCATTATTGTATATGACTTTAAAATTAATGCCTTTTCGTATGAAGACAGCGACCCCACCTCCTCGAGTGGAGTTGGGCCCATCTCTTCTTACGATATTGTAATTTTTATGAGTCAATGTATGCTTCTGGTTTAGCTTGGTTTCGCTAGCCAGAAACACATCTGGACTGAGGTCTTTCAACAACTGGAACAAATTGGCTCTTCGTTCAATCCTAACCAGAGAATTTACATTCAAAGCTAGGATCTTGAGGCGCGTCTCCGGCAGCGCGCCTGTTAACCGTTAAGTTGCGCCAGGCCAGGCAACAAAGAGTAGAGGTGGTCCACTCTTTCGCCTTGCTCCTTTAACTGACTTTGTAGTCCTGTTAGTTGGCCTTGAATGCTCACCAACAAGGCTAAAATGTCTGGTTGAGGCACGGGGGCAACCATTGGTGCAGCCTGTCTCGTCGTTCCCATTCCTTTCGCCATACGGGCGAAAGAAAATTCGGGAGTGACGAATTTTGGTGTTGGAGCAGATCGTTTGCTAACGGCGGCTTTTTGCATGGCCTGTTTTTCTTTTATTTGCTGAACCTTAGGACAGCCCCGATAGTTAGCGGGGTGCCCCTCGTTTCCGCATATCACACACTTGAGCTTAGCCAAATCTTCGACCGGCTCAGTTCCTCTGTTGTGGCTCTCTGCACACTTGACGCAGCGCAACTGCATTTCGCAATTGGCTGCGACGTGCCCGAACCTCTGGCACCGCATGCATTGAAGCATATCGTCGTGCCGCTTTAATTTATCCCAATGGATAACTTGGAAGTCGAGGATGGAAATACTCCTCAGACTGTCCAATTTACTTTATGGCGATAATGTTACCAAGAACATTGGCAACTTGTAACCCCCCCGCCTAGACTTGACCGTTGAGAACGGCTTGACTGATTTAAAGTCAAGATCGTCGCTCGCTTTTTCACGGAGCTCATCTAAGAGCGCCTGAGGTTCCGTGCAGGAACTGATGCCCTTCAGGAGGACCGTTTTCATTTTTTCGCTTCTTGGGGTGAAGCTGAAGAACTCCGCTGTTACCTTTTTTAGGCACTCTTTAACTGTATTGTATTCGGCCAATGTGAAGCATTGAACCGAATACTTCTGTTCTTTTTCATTAATAATTTTGATAGAAAAATTACCATTAGTGGCCGACTTACATACCTGTTTTATGTCGTTCAGGTCCAGTTTGTGGGTCATAATAGGTGGGACTTGGTCTTTCTTCCTCATTTGCTGTGGCTGTTGCTGGTGTTGCTGCACTCGCTGCCTCTGTTGTCGCTGCTTGTCTGCTGCTGATGATGTTGCCGATGTTGATGGGCCTTCTGTTGGGCCTGCTACTGCTGCTGGTCTTGAATCTAC